>WEZZ01004605.1:69653-113924 GCA_013400585.1 Chloropsis cyanopogon
AAAAAAAAAAAAAAAAAAAAAAAAAAAAATCCCTTTTCACTGGCAACCCACAAGCAAAAGGGTGGGAAAAAAATTGAATGTATATGATCAGGTGATACACAAAGAAATCTGTGGTCAGATTGGTCCCCAGGATGGTCATATAAAATATATACAACCATCCTGGGGACCAATATATATTTTATTTTTATANCATACTCATAACTTTGCTTCCACTTTTTGTCACAATCAAGACAGCCTTGGTCTATCTGCAGCTGGGCTTTGCCTTCAAAATCAAAACTGCAAAGTTTCAAAAAAAGGTAATTAAAAGCACTCCAACTAAAATCAGAAAATGTAGACAGTGAAAAACCTTTATGGTGCTAGAATTATCATTCAAAGCCAGTTCTTAAAGTAGCAAGAATAGCATTAAATGTATATCTATATATCTTTTTAACCTTTATACAGACAGCAGGAGCACTGCAAGCTAAATTTGCATTTCATAGCAGGAAACAAAACCATCCCACAAAGATATGATAAATCATCAGAGGAACAACGACGTGCCCTCACACATGCATATGTTTTCCTAAAATCACAGAGAATGAAGATGAGAGACACACAACCCAATCTCCATCTCAAAGGTTGATTAACTATACCCAAGCCTAACTACCTCAAGAGCAGCACAACTGAAATTTGAAATACGGATTTGTTTCCAACAGTTCTTCTCTCTTTCTTTTTTTATTATTGTTTTTGGACAATTGACTGACCTAGTTTTCAAATCATAGGAATTTTTAAGACAGTGCTTGCCATAGAGGTGTAGTAGTGATGCAGATTTACTTCCAGTGATATTTTGAATCCAGGGAGGAAGAGAAGTCTGTCATTCCTGCAAAGCATGTCATGTGCCATGATTGTTTATTCTGGTTCAACTTTGTTGACTTCTGTGAAGGTATAGCAGATATACAGGTTTGGACAAGTCAGGTTTTTTAAGTGAAACTAAATGAAAAATTTCTATAGAAACCTTATTTTGACAGAAGAACCAATTTCTAAAAGCGACACATACACCAAAAAAATTCCATATTAAAATTTAAATTCTAATTTTAAAAGCCCATTTTTTTCCTATAGAAAACCAAAATTAAAAAATCCCTTTTTTTCCTTCTTATTATTTTACTTTGTTTGACCAAGGTTAGAGTACTGGGGGGAAAACGGGTTTGAGAACCAAGCCAGATTGTTTTGAATCAACTGACTTGGCATAAAACTGCGTTTCTTACCCATGTGTTTCCTTTGCCAATCATAGCTTCAGCCCCCCATTTCTCTTGGGCCAGCCTTCCTCGAAGACCACACATTCCATGCAGTAATGAAGGGATTTCAGTGGCACATGGCTTGCCTGGGAGATAATTAATTCTCAGAGAGCGAGGATCTGAATTTACAGCGTACGAGCGATGCTGCGCTGGCTCTCCATATGGACATCCTAATTGCAGCGTGGCTTTATCTACAGCACACTGAGGATGGAACCACACAGGCTCGTTAGCAGGGGGACAGTGGGGTGAGGGTTTGCTGCCCTCCTAGGGCACTGCCTGCTGCCCCTGCATGCCTGAGCTCTGAGTGCTTGCAGTGGTGCAGGGGACACAAATCCACGTCCTGACCCACTCAGGGGCAGCCTCTCTCCTCCCCTCAGGCAAATAGTAGCAAACCCAGTTATAAAATACATAAAATTATGAAGCATATAAAGGTCTGTGTACAATCTCCTCCCCGCAAAACCTGGAGTCTTCGCTTCTCTCCAGAAACTGGCCCTGTTTTCCAAATGTCTCCAGGATTCCTGGAAGCCTCTGTGCTCTGTGCCACAAGGATCTTTTTGGTTTCCCACACCACGTGAGTGTTTTCCCTTTTTGTCCCTGGGCACAGATGTTGCCCATGGTTAGCTCCAGGTCTCCTACCTCTGTTTTTCCCTGTCACTCAAAAGGACACTGGGTGTTGGACCAAGTTTGGTGCTCACTTGGCCTGCATTTGTGTTACCCCTTGTCTCCCTAGCTCTGCCATGCCATTCACAGCTTGGAAAAGAGAAGTTTTCACTGGATCTGACAGTCAGTGATGGTTTCTTTACTGCTGATTTTCCCTGTCTCATGATCTTTAAGACTCCCAACGGATCAGGCTGGCAGTAGGTAACGTGTTCAAACCTTAGTGGGGAGGGACGTGGGGGTGGTGACAGACCAACCACGGAACAGATTCAGATATGGGACAATTTCCTTCCTACCTTCTCCTGTTAAGCCCCGTTTTCTTAGAAAATAACACCAAAAGATTACCAAGATTTTGCTCATAATAGATGAGTTTCTATGTAGATGCTAGGGAATTTCTGAAGTTTGTGATAATGCTCATGGTATTTTTATTTTCAGCCAGGAATTGATGCGTAACTTCAGTGCAAAGGAAATGAACAAATTCCACAGCAAAACGTGTTTACAGTGACTGGCCATCCTACACAGCAGTTAGACCCAAACAATTATGAATTTGTAAGGTGCTTCCAATGTAAAATTAGATCTCAAGTTTATACAAATGTCTGTTTGTACGTATCCACAGATGTGAGATCTACTGTGTGTTTATGAATAGTGTAAAGCAACATTTCCAAGCTTTGGGACAGCAGCCTGTTATTGCAAAAAAAAAAAAAAAAAAATTGCAAAAATTGCAATTGCAAAAAATAACCTGACTGAAAACCTCACAACCAACCAACAACAACAACCCAGCAAAAAAAAACAAAAAAAAACCAAAAAAACCCAAAAAAACCCCCCAAAAAAACCCCCCAAAAAAATCCCCAAAAAACTTCAGGCGAATTCCTTAGCATAATTTTTTCTCAGATTTAGACCAGTGAAAGTGTGCAGCACAGCACTGGGGAGACTTGATCAGATGGAATAATTTGATACAGCAAAAACTACCAAATCTGATTTTTTTTTTACTTTAAGTAGATTCTTTTAGTTAAAATAGATTGCGATGTTATGTTGTTTTATTGGAATAATCTACATAGTGAATATTGCAGTTGGAAATTAGGGTTTGAAGCAAGAGATTATCAGATAAATTAAAATGCCTTTTTTACCCCATCACAAAATTTGGGTATTCAGTTTTCCAGCCTGAGGAGAAAAAAAAAAGTCTCCAGGAATTAATTTCTAATGCACTTGAAGAAATTTCAGTTCATGATTCATTCATAGAGAAAGAAACAGTGAAAACCTTTTTCCACATCAACTCGCGACTCCATTCATATTTATCAAGCCGCCCTTAATCCATTTAATCCAGCCAGAGTGCCTGTGAAAGGGAGAGAGGTATGGTGTGAAATGTGACAGCCACCAGAGCAGCAGGAGGAATCTGTTATTCCATCGCCATCCTCCTCTGTCACAGGAGCTCTGCAGCGATTCCAGGCTGCCTGCCTGCCTGCCTGCCTGTCTGTCTGTCTGTCTGTCTGCAGATACACCTCAGCACTGCCTCCTCCGTGGCACTGCCAGCAGCTCTCTGCCCCACCTGCAAGGGCTGTCAGGCACGGGGCAGGTGGAGGGAAGTGGGAAACCTTTACTTTCATTATATATATATATATATATATATTTTATTTTATGTTGTTGTAACTTCCCTTCGCTTTGGACTTTGGAGGTCTGGCGCACTGGCCTTGTCCCTGTGCCTGTCCCATGACCTTTACAGGGATGCACTGAGCAGATCAATTTGAAGGCTGGCCTCGTGGGAGCAGAAGTCAGGTGCAGATTTGAATGATTGTGCTGTGGAAAATGTGTTTGACACGTGAGCCTCATCTCGAGCTGCAGCACTGCTGCAACTCTGCTCTGATGGCATTGCAAGCTTCAGTCTGGCCTCTCAACCACAATCTGTGTTTTCTTGGCACCAAAAATGTGAAAAAATTTGGAGTTTGGTGGGGGTTTTTTTGATGGAGAGGTGAATTTCATCCTTTCAGAGGGAAAAAGCTAAAAGTTATACTGCTAATAAAGGAAACTCATGCTAAATTTGGATGCTTGCAGTGGAATTTTAGAATCTCCCAAGCCAGTGAGGGAAAAAAAAAATCACATTCTTAGGCATCCAGATTCTAGGCGTGGCTAAAATCTAGATTTGTTAAATCCTTATCTCAACAGCAGAGATTCATTTTGGTGTCCTGGGAATGCCAGTTGCACAAGTGAATCCAGGCTGGCAAAGAAGCTTTTACCAATATTTCCCTTTGGTTTGCCTAATGCCCATCCTCTCATCTCCCTGGTCTGATGGATCCAGTGGCTCTCCTGCTGCCAGCCCATGGTGGGGAAGGGGATCCCTGGATCCCTGGTCACAGAGGGAAAGCCAACCCTCTGTCCTTGCCCAGTGCTCTGCCTCAAAAGGGGCTTGAGAAGAGGAGCAGCAGGAGGAAAAGACAGAAAAGGGAGTAAAACAGAGGAATAAGGGGAGAGTAAAAGGAGCTGTACTTGTGCCTTTCATCTCCACCTGGTGACAATCCCCCCTGAAGAGTGGAGAAGGAAAATTAACACTGGGACTTCATTTCATGTGGGTGTGCAACGCCTAATGTTCCTTCTCCAGAATTATGTGTATGCTCCATGCAAATTTGCCTTCAGGCTTTTCTTGGCCTCACATAGACAGCTCTTCCCTCCTCATCTCAATGCTTTGCTACTTATATTTTACCAAATTATACAGACAAAAAATCAGTTTATCCAAACTCACTGTCAGCTGGTTCCAGTGCACAAGTGAATTTTGTTTTGCAGGAAACACTTCAGAGGTGCCTGGAGGGGTTTGCCTGGGCTGCTTTTCTGCCAGTACCAGGAGGATGAAGTGCAAACCCTGCCTGCAGCAGAGACAGACTGATCCCTGCCTTATTTCAATTAGCCTAATGCAGTCCCTCATGGAACATTTCTGATCTTCAAGGTGTTGCATTCACAAGAAAGGGAGAGGAGGTATCTTTGCTTGCCAGATTAAAGAAACTAATTAGATTAAGGATTTTTTTAGTTCTCTACAAAACAAGAAGTGGGTGTTAGTTCCATGTCATGCTACAAAGCATCAACACGGTGACCTCATTTAATTATTCCCCTCGTTCACAAAGCTCCTAAATCTGCAAGATTTCTTGTATTTCACAGGGACATTGTAATACTCCAAAGACAAAAGATGATATTTAAAGAGAAAATAACTAATTAGATGTCAAAGCTTTCTTTAAGAGATGATCAGCAGAAAATGAGAAGATGATTTTTCTCAGATACAAACAGGAAGTGTATCCTGTTAACTCTGTGCTTCCAATCCATATATCCACTCGGAATCCAAGAATTTCATCCAGGAGCCAGGCTGGGTTACATTGAGGAGGGGTTGGAGTCTGACTCAGGGATGTGTGTTTGTATGGTTTGCCATACCTTTTTTTTTTCATATGTGGTAACTTTTCTGCATGAGAAGCCTTCCCAGAATGAATGTTGAAATGAAATCTGGATACCACAATATCAATTATTCTGTATGCCTGCTACTTGTGCTCCTGCTTCCATAATGCTGCTGAATTTTTGTTCATAATGCTCATGAGCAATTGTTCATTATGCTCATGAATTTTGTTCACAATGCTCATGGATATATTCGTTTTGTTCATAACATAGCATTTTTAGACATAAAATCATGGAGTAGATTTCCTCAACATTCAAGGTGTGGTTATGGCAGAAACTTGCATGCTGGTGAAATATCACATCTGCTTTCAACGATTCTGCAGCATGGTTACAATAAAAGCCTTTTGCATATTATTAAATCAAAAGAGCAAAAAACCAGCTCTCTGTTTCAGGAGACCCTGCTAGGAAGACACCAAGAAATGCTCCAAGTGGAGGAAGCAACATATAAGGTGAATAGTATCTTTTTCCAGGAAAAAAACCAAACCAAAAAAGCAAGTGCTTGAGACTAAGGACTTGTGAAGTGCTGGTAATACACTACATGCAGATACAAAAGTGCAAAATGCTGCTAGATAGAAGATGATGACAGATCTTTGCTCTTGTCAGCAGAGAGACAGTGACTGTAGCAAGTCATTATCACCCAAGTTGTTACTGTGAAGTGTAAATAAAACAAAAATAGCAATACGGAAGATTGTAAGATTGTTGATCCAGATTCTGGGTGTTTGGAAACCGGCAACATAAGATTCAACCAAGGAGCACCTTCATCATAAACTGGAAGCAGAGTTTAGAAGAACACTGTGTTTTACCATGAAAAGAAAAATCATCCTGCATCCAGACAGCTTGTGTTAAACCTGACACAGATAATCTAGCACTAAAGACAGTCTAAAGCAGCCAATTCAAAAGAAAAATACCTTCAAGTGGTTCTGAGTAGAACAGCTTTACAGATGAGAGATGACATCAAAGTAGAAACTGTGAAAGAGTTGTTGTCTTCTTGATGCTGAGAATTCAATCACGGTTTACTAATTATACCTATTTCAGTCACAATCTCTCCTGCACAGCATTAGCAGAAGAAAGGCTTAAGCCCATCAACCATAATACTTCATTCACTTGAAGTTCTGCTGCCAAGATTTAGTTTATGCAGCTACCTGCTGAAAGGAATCCATCCAGCAGAGCACATTTCCCTGCTATTTATTTTTCAGTCTTTAAGAGGCAATGTGGAGCTTATTTGACTTGGAGATGGCAAATTCCACGCTGAAGAGGCCAATCCAACCCTTTTTATTCACAAAGGCAGGACCAGCCTCAGACAGAGCAGGAGCTGGTGCAGTGCCTGCCATGGCTGTGCTGGGCTGGCTGGTGGTGGCACACCTGAGGAGACACACCTGGGGAGACACACCTCTGCTCCTCAGCTCCCCTCCTCAAGGGAAGAAATCCTCTGGGGAGTGCCCTGGGAGCAGCTTGGAACAACAAAAGAGGCAGTGGTGCCAGGAGAAGGACAAAGGGCTGCAGTGCTTGGAGAGCCTGGTTTGGGTTCCTTGCTCACACACTAAAGTAATCTTTGGGTACTTCAGCCTTGAAGTGCTGATTGTGCACGTGGAGTTTTCCCTTTGCTTGCCAGTCTGCTGGGCACAAATGAGCCTGCTGGGTATTTGCTATTTGTTTATCCATCTCTACCCTAAATCTGGAGAAGTCTTGGTGTAGACTCATTCCCTAAAACTACCTGGGGAAAAAAAATCCCCAGCATATTCAATCCTTGAGGAGACAATAGATACAGATACCTGGATTCTAAGGTGTGAAGGGGTATACTATCAAACCAGGGGCAGTCTATAAGTACCACAGTGGAGAAACCTAATAAAACTTCCTAATTTCAGCTAAGCACACTTTTAGGGCACCTGGTATTCCCTGAGGCTGAGCAGAATGTGAATGGGTACTTGCTGTTCTTGAGGAGAGCTGGCTATGCCCAGGCAGTGCTAATTGGACAGGTTTGTCTGTCTGTCAGCTGTCTTGAGAACAGTGCAGCCTATTGATAGCTACTGATAGCACATGCTGAAGCAAGCATGCACTCATTTCCACAAGAGCCTGCACTAATTATGACTTGTCTGCAGAGAAATGGTAGGAGCACGTGTCCAGGCACAAACTTTGCATGTTTCAGGCATCAGTGATCAGACAGGTGTTACTAAGATCTCAGGAGAGGCACATGTCCTCTGAACAGGCAGGAACTCACCTTGGAAGTTCCCTGTTGCCCAAAGCAGAGAACTAGAGGTGGGACTTGCCCATGTGGATCCTGTTCCTGAGAGCTGGCTATATGAAAAAAAAAACCATGAAAAAACAAGCACGGCAACTTTAGGTACAGAGAAAAAAAAAGAAATTCGGACCTGCTGAAACGACTCTCAGGCCATCTGTCTGCATTTCTGTGAAATGAATGGCTAATAAGACATTTGCAGAGTGTGTCCTGTAATTAGCCTGCCCTGGCAGTGTGGAAAGCTCCAGAATGGATGCACTTTTCATTACATCCTAGGAAATACCACAAAAGCTCTGGGAGAAACAGCAGAGGATCCAGTGCAAGAATTAATGTTAAGGATGTAAAGCTGAGCTCAGCATTCAACAGGAGGAAATATTTGGGTAGGGGGCATAAGCAGTCAAGCCCTGTTGAATTCTTTGCTAAGAAATGTTGGGAAAAGGATAGCAGAAATAAGCTATGCAACAAATGTTCTCCATTTGCCCTCATATTTTTATTGAAATGTTTCTGAAGAATAAATTTATGCAAAATGAATTATAAATAATTGCTATAATTGCTGGATAGTCATTAAGAACAAAAGTACAAAGAACAAAAGCACAACTAGTAAACTGCCAGTCACAGAAGAGTTAAATAAAAGTGAATGGATCTAGATTCCTTCAGAAAGGATTATTAGAATTTACTACCTTACATGACAATAGCAGCATGGCAACCAGAGTCTCCCAGCCTTGTTCATGGACTTCACTGAGCAGAGATTTCCTAGAGATGATTGCATACAGAGTGCAATTAAGACACATGGATGTTTCTAGTTCAGGAAAAAGTTATGCTGGGTTTGTTTAAGTTCTTTTTTAAATTTAAAATACATCTCTATTTGCAGGGTGCTGCCACAGCTCCTACTAGCAGCACTTTTGAGGGTTGAGCTTGAACCTTGGTGTTGGATATTCCTGGAGATATCCCTCCAACAGTTAGCACAGCAACTGCTGTCAAAAGGGATTGGGGCTTTCCCCTTCCCTCTGCCTGTCCTCTCCTTTTTTCATATCTTGCACCAAGGAAAACTTCTCCAATCCATTGGCAATACCACCAATTTCAATGTTAAAAATGTCTGAGGAAGGAGTACAGGAAAGGAATATTCTAAATTCATCCCTAACCTGCAGTAAGATTGCTGTGAATTCATTTTTAAACCTCTGGAAACTTGTCTCACAAGTAATAATGGAAATGCTGTGAAAACCAATTTTGTCACTGGGGGTGGTCTACAGGCAAAATTATTCCAAAGGTAGGATAATACTAGTATAACTAGTCAAATACTGAAAGCAAGATTTTAAAGTCATATTTAACCTATTTCAAGACTCCTTAAGTTTCTGCTAGATAATCCTTTGAACTGCTGCAGTGTGTCTAATTGGAATTTCTTCAAATTTTGCTGTGCCTGAAACCGAAGGAATTTGAAATTTTGGGGGTTTGTTTTGTATTTCATTCGAAGTAAACTGTCTCACAGTCTAATGCATCATCAATGAAAGTGGCGTGGCAAAGAAAAACAGCTATTGAATGCTCCTCTCCTCTAATTGCTTTCTCCAGCAGGTGCTGAGATTATTGTCTTCTGTAATGTTATCTACTACAAACTACAAATAGCACAGTTGTAACTTAATGTGACATGAATATTTAACACTCTCTCCTGATGTTTTGACTTCTTTTTTTTTTTTTTTTAATAATTGTGTGATTAGGGGAGAGTAGATTTATGAGAACAAAATTTAATTTGACAGCTACAAAAGTGAGCTATTTTACTTCATGCATCTTATGTATGTACCCCCTTATCCTCCATAGGAGAGTACTAGCAGTGTATATTGCACACTTTTACTGCAGGGTCAAGGATTGAATGGCAGTGCTATGATCTCAAATTAGTGCCCCTGGATGTGATTTCTAAATATCACATCTAGAGTGACTTCCCTTTAGAAACCTTGAGGTCACTAGGGTGAGCTTTATGTCCACAGTCACAAAAAGACCCAAACCCCAGGAACTTCTGAACATGCCTGAATTGAAATCCCTGTTACTTTTTGTGCCTTGAAAATGGGACATGAGCTTATTGTTAAAATGATAATTATTCATAAGAACAGCACAGGTTTTGAACTGATACAGAACTCAGCATTTCAGCACTGGATATGGAGCAAGAAACCATCAAACAGCAGTGACAATAAAAAGAGATAAAAGTGTGTGTAGGCAGATTAAGTATCTGGGAAAAAAAAAAAAAAAAAGAGTCAAGTTCATGAAGGGCTTATTCCAGCTTTGGTCCACCCAGATTAGTTACCCAGCTCTTATTTTGAATGATGCAGCTTGTTACTAAATCACAGTGAAAGAATCGCAGTGACAGAGCTGTCCAAAGCTATCAGAACTCCAAAAAAATTTTGACAAAAACTCAGCAACTTAAACATGCAGACAGGCAAATTTCTATCCTCATTGTTTATGAATGACACAGCTGTGAAATTCTCCATGAGATACCACTGGAAAGTTGTAATAATTGCATCAAAATGATTCATTAGGTGCATTAGCTACCACTGCAAGCTTCCTTCAAGGGCCATCAGAAAGGATGTAAAGGCAAACATCAATAAGCTGGGAGATGCCAGAATTAAGGCTGGCTGTGAAACTTCAGTTTAGCCCTTGGAATGAATCTACCATATAGTGCAGCCTGCAATTATGTGATAATGCATTATTTTCTGTAGGTTCACTGCCTCGTTCTGTTCACTGCAAGGATTAAGTACATGAGAAAGCCAAAATGAATAGGATTTGAGGGCTTTCAGAACCTGGACCTGCTGCAGGTGAACTCAGTGACAAAAGTTTTCTACATTACCACAGAAATGTTCCTAAATGAGACTGTTAATTTTATTGTGCAAGCATGGCTGGCAATAATTTGCAAAATACCCTCTGACACTGAAGGGGGGAACCCCTTGTCCTTCTTGCTCTTGCTGCTTTCCTGCCCCTCTTCTGGAATTATATGCCTCCTTAATTAAGAAAGGCCAATGATAAAACTGCTGTGAAAGAGGAGGCATAAACTTTCTACTGGGTAAAAACAATAATCAGGACACTAATTACCATGTCCCCACTGCCTCTTTCAGCTACCCCAGGTTTCAGAAATGCAAGTTCAGAATGGCAAATATCATGTCCATGTTGCCCTCTGAGAAGAGCACACGGGAAATGTGGAAATCCACGGAGTGCATTGGCCTGCCCCAGTGCAGGTGGGATGCGAGGTCTGGTCACCAAAAATAAATCTTTCTTGTAAAGGGTGAATCTTGGCTAAAAAAAGCCTTGTGGCATTTTTGAAAGGAGATAATGCTGTGAGCAGATAGAGGTGAAGTTATGAGCACAATCTGCTTGGATTATGAAGATTAAATGGCATTTGACATACTTCTGCATATTCCACAGGCACATAAGGTCAGGAAGTGCAGGACAGAAAGCATTGTCCTTTTCTGCTTACAAAACTGTCCAGAGGCAGATCTCCCTGATCAGGAGTTATGAGTCAGTAGAGAGAGGCAGGGAGTGGAATGGCACACACACAGACATATTCTGGCCGTCCAATTTTACACGTGCCTCTTTGCCAGGGTGGGCTGGACACAGGTCTTTACCTCCCACCCTCTTGTGCCAGCCATCCACACCCCTTTTGTTTCTCTCAAGACACAGGGAAAGCTGCAGTGCACGTGGTTGAGGTCAGTGGCTTCCTCAGCATCCATGAGAAGGGAAAATTATCCCAGAGAAAGGAAGTAAATCTTGAAAGGCCCAAACACCAAAGCCATGGCCCTGATAGGTTTCATTGCCTCTGTGTAAGTGGGATATTACTGGATATAATTACATATTATTACGTGGTCAGGAAGAGGGTCTGAAAGGCTGGTGCTGGATCTGCTCTTCCAAAGAGAACTCCAACAGTTTGAGAGAGGAAAGCATCTTGGAAAGACAGGAAAATAATGGGAAATCGAGGAGAATTAAGGGAAAACTGGAGGATATCAGGCAATTAAAACCTTCCTAGGAAGAGTGCCCCTGTTTCCCAGTGGAAGCTCTGCAGTCTCCCTGGGCCGGTCCCTGTCCCAGCTGGCAGGTACAGGCTCGCGTTAGGAAGCAGGATGGAGCTCCTGTGGGCAGCTGGAAAAGCTGGGACAGAAATCTTCCAGGTGGAAGCTATAACTTGGATTTGCCACTTAGAGCAGCACACACAGCAAGCAGCAGCAGGAATTTGGGAATGCAAGCAGCACGGGAGCCCAGCAGGTTTTCACAGGGTCTGCAGCTCCCCGTGTTTCCCCCAGAGCTCTTGTAAAAAATCAGGATGCTTCTCACAAGTGGAACAAACTAATTTTAAATGTCCATTTTTAGAAGATTGGCCTTTGTTTCTCCGCCAGCTTTTAATTTCCCTGTACATCTTTAACAGCAGAATATGTTCAGAAGCAAGGAAAAATAAATAATTCTTAGCATTAGAGGGGGATTTTTCCAGGATCATTTCAGTGACAGCTGTGTATAGCCCTAAAGAGTATGAGGGCATGATTCAGTGATCCAAACAAACTTTTGGGTTGAGACCAGCTGTTATGAATACTTTCTTGCTCTTTTTAGGAATAAAAAGAATCAGTGTGTATATTACACTCAGGCTGAGACTTGGGCTGCTTTTGTTTGCTTTTCATCATGTCCCTGCTTATTCTCATTGTTATTGTATTGCTTTCAGCTTCAATAAACAGAGTATTTTTTTTTAGAAAAAGCCCAATTCCTCTTGTATCTGCAAGTCCAAATTCCTCGTGACTTGGCATAGCTCAAAGACCTGGAGTCTGCATTGCTGACCTAACTCAGATCTGCTGGTTTTCTGGTTGCTGCTTGCATTTTTCAGTGGTAGGGAAGTGACAGTAATAAATCCATAACTTGAGCTACCGTGTGGCTTTTTCATTCTGCTCTGATAGTTGAGCTACCAAAAGGCCAGTGACAGAAACCAAACAAAGCCAACAAATAAAAGGAAAAAAAAAAAAAAAAAAAGAGGAGGCAAGGCATAAGGTAATAAGAAATGAAAAAATATGAAATTCAGGAAAGAATAATAAAAGCACATCCTAAAATAAATGGCAGGGTTTGATTTGGCAGTGCTGGCTTACAGCCAGGTAACTGGCTGGAAAGTAAAACAAGTGAAGCAGATACACCACCTAAAGTAAAAATAATGAGCATACTCCTTTGAGGAAAAGATGAACTAGAAGAAAATGAAAAGACCCATCAAGAATGATAGAATTGTGTTCCAAGAGAATTTTAATCTTAATTCCTTCTATCCTACAGGGATTTTATATTTCCACAACTGTTCTCCTGCAAAATTAAATGGTCCTCATGTTTTTTTTTTTTTTTTTTTTTTTTAGCAAAAGTCAGTCCTAACATGATAGCCAAATCAAAAGCAACTTTTCTGAGGCTGGAAGAATTCCTCTAATCCATGGAAGATGTAAATGTTACTGCTGTAACTGTCAGCTGGTAGGAGTAGACTGGCTAGGAAGAAGCAGGCAAAGCAAAATTAAGGTATTCTTCAGTCATAAACTTGTCCTTCACATACAGGTCAATGGAAATAGGAATCATTCTTCTCACACAGGATTTAGTTCCCATTTTCTGGGTGCTGACTGGCCACAGTTTTGGTACAAAGGGGTCAAATTCCAAATGAAGTCCTTCCCTGGAGGAGCCTATACAAAAACTCTCCTGCAATGAACTCTGCCTGCTGTTATTCTTCACAGTGATAAAAGAGGCCAAAAGAACTCTCTCTTACAGTCCTGTTAAGCTGATATGAAATAAAAGCTACTTATATGCCTCTGAAACCACTTTGTAGTGAAGATGGGTAAACTTTGGCTTTTTTATGGCTACTGCTGAATATATTTTCCCCCTTATCTTAATGCAGTCTTGGCATATCAGTGTATAAATAAAGGCAACCTATCCATTTCCCTTTCAGATTTCCAAGGAAAGTTACAAGGCAATTAGCTTTGTATCATAAGCTTTATTGGCAGCAGAAAGCCAGAATCACAGGAACATTTGGTTCCCAGGAATTTGGATCTCAGCAGTGAGGCCCAGTGCCAGCACCAACCAGAGTGTCTGCCAGTTGTTGTTCTTCTTCCCAGCTACAGCTGGCTGCCATTCCCAGCGATGCTGTGGATTGGAGATCAATACCTGGTCAGGTTGGCTTGGTGAGAGGGCTGACATCAGTGTTGGTGAGGAAGAGAGGTGCCCCATCCCTCCTCCAAGGACACGAGTGAAAGAGGGGTGAGCAGAACTCCAGACCCTGGAGGCAGGGCTGAATTTGAAGGCAGGCTTGCACTGTCCCCTGGCAGAGGTATGATATCCGTAAAATACAGATCATGAAAGTACATTAATCCTTGGGAAACTGTATCATGTGGCTCTCTGTAGTGAGTCCTGCACAATTTGCCATCTTCTATCTTGATCTCGGGATTCCCCCCCTGTAGTCTCATTTTCTCACGGCGAGGGTGACATTTCTGAGACTGTCATAGCTCCTGAAATATGTCAGAACATTATTGTTGTAATAACTGCATCTCAACAGTCTTCCTGTGTGCTCTCCTGGGATAGAGAAAATACTGCCTAGGAATCCTAATTTACTGTCTCCAGAGCAGCAGGGCAAGCTTGCAGCTCAGATGTATGAAGTGCCCATCTTTTGCCTTCAGTGTCCCCAGCAATTGCCTCAGCAGAGGGGCAGACCAAGACATTAAAGAAATAAAAAATGGCCTTGTTCTTGTTTAACTCTTCAGGCCACTTTTTGTAACATCATTGTATTCAAGACACCACCATTCATCTTTGGCCCTGAGAAATTGGTGCTTCTCATCCCTGAGCAGGGGCAGCAACACTTCCCCAGTTCACTGGGATGTCGCAAGGGAAAATCAGTGGATATATGCAGCACACCCCAAACACCACACTCCTGGTGTGGGCACCAAATGCCACCAGGGAGTTGTTGCTATTTTTCTGCCATGACACAGCAATGACCCAAAAGGAAGAATTTTTGGGCAGACAGAGCTTAGGCAATCCAGCCAAATGGTATCTGAGTTGTGCAGTTTAGTGCAGATTTCAGGAGGCCTTTATCAGTGCCTCAGGCTGGGCTTGTTCAGTGATTTCCAGGGAAGCTCGGCTCCCTAAATCTCCCCTGGAGCAGCCAGGCCCCCGGTGCAGAGCAGGGGGAAGGAATGTGCCATTTCCCACACCTTGTAATTGATTTAGCAGCAGTTTAAAACAACGTTGAGCATTGCCAAGGATGCTCCTCTGTGGCATTAAATCAAGTTCCTTGAGATGGATTACACACTAACCACACACCATCTCAAAATCCCAAGGGCTGTTTATTGTTCAGCAATTTATGATGGCCTTGTTAGAGCCCTGCATATCAGGCATCTCTGGAGTGTGAGAGGCAGCAGAGACAAACAGCACACAAACTATATTGAACAATTCATTACATCACACTGTGGAAACCTAGGCACAGCACGCAGATAACCCTTTTATGCATGCTGCCTTATTGAACAATAATCACGGTAATGTTTCAGATATTTAAATCATATTTATAATCACACATTTTAACGCAGCATCCCTCATAAAGTTCTCAAGGCGTTTTACAGGATGCATAAAGCATGGAAAAATACAAAATTTAAAAATGCAGATGCACCTACCACAGGTGCTGGAGGTAGGCTAATGAGGTAGATATACAAAAGTCTAAGCTGACAGTTTAACAGTTTAAGTAGTGCATATAATAATTCAAACAGGTTTTAAGGTATCCTTAGTTATAAACCTGTTCTTTAACTAAATATTTGGGCTAGGTTGTATAAGTGCTTATTTTCAGTTTACAATTATGGTGAGAAACAGCAACATTTTTTGGTTCCTTATTTAGAATCTTGTGCTTAAAAGCTTTCATGGATCCCAAGCTGAGAGATGAATTACCAGGGGAGGCCTCAGTGTGCTTGCTGAGCAGGGTTGTATGTAAATAGAAAAGTAGAAAGAGGGCTGAACCCTTTGCCTGGCTGCATCTTCCACAAGAGCACGAGCCACATCCTCTCTGTTTCTCTGTGGGCGCATGTGCACGTTAATTAATTTATGATAACATTCCACATTCATGGCCATTGGTGCTGTCCAGCCAAGGCTCCTGTCCATTCTTGTCTAAAGCAGCCCCTAAGGATGCTCCTGAGCTGGTGACCAGCACAGCTGTCACCACACCAAACTGTGCAATGTGCAGTGAAATTGGGATCCTTTAGCACTGCACAGCACACAGGCCTCTGATGTGGGCTTGGGCTGCCCAATGGTATCTTAATTCTGATTATGTACCTGCTGCTCTTCCTGCTAGAGCAGGGCGTAGCAAGCTAATTCCATCTCTTTCATTTACATTCTTTTTGGACCACAGCATCTGAAAATCAAGGTTAAGTTACTGTACTGCCATGGAAGTTTTTCTGAGAAAAAAAGCATGTTTAATTCTGTGCCTGTTACTGTAGAAAATTCTGGAGGTACTTGCAACTTTCTAGATTTTATTTTTTTTTTTAAATTTTAACATATTTCACCATGTCCAGAAATAATTTTTAATATGTTGTAATGTGTAAAAAGTGTGGGAGGGTTGGGATATTTTTCTTGATGGCACTATGTGCATGTGTCTATATTCTCATGGCATATTTGTGGCTTGGATTCAAACTATAGATCAATTCTCATTTCCCTGCTTTGAGACATTTCCCTCTTCTTTAAAGCTAAAACTTTAAAATTGGGATAAAGTGTCAGGGAACTTTAAATGAAAATATATGGTATTTTGATGTTGAAGGAGCTCAAAAACAGTACTGCAGAGTTTGATGGGATATAATTAAGGAAACAAACAAAAAAAACCCAAACAGAAGCCAAAAACCTTATGGAAGAAATAGAACAGGGAGAGTTCCTGTGGTGGGAAAAGAACTGGCTAATCAGCACTGTCTGTGGATAGGAGCTTATCTGGAGGAGTCGTGATCCTTCGTGATTTTGTTGTTTTTTTTAAGATTATAATTCTATTTTTGCAAACCACTCATGTCCTGGGAGATGACTAAGGAAACCTGGCGTGTTACAGGACACCTGCTTTTGGCTGATGCGCCACAGGACACCACCTTTCCCTGGCTCCTCACAGCTGCATAAACCTCCTGCTGGGAAAAGGAAGCTCGGGAAGGAGGTCAGGAATCCTGCTCAGAGCTTTTCCTGGCTGGCTGCGTGCCCCTGAGCCAGCCAGGGAGATAGCCAGCTTCTTCCCTGGCAGAAGCTCTGGGAGAGGAATCCCTCAGGGAGGGACTGGAGCCTGCTGCTGCCCCAGGGAAGGGAGCTCCTGCCCACAGGGGCTTTGGCTCAGCACAAAAGAGAAATGCCCTGCTGGAGCAAGTGATGCTCGAGCACCGGTGATGTCCTGCTCCAGCCAGCAGAAAGGGCTGGAGGATTGCTCCTGGGTGGCCGTGAGGGTGTGGCTGGCACGCAGGGACACCCAGCAGGGACACATGGCTGTGGCAGCACTCCCTCAGTTCTGCCCGAGTCTGACAGCACTGCTGCCGTGGAGATAAACCTGCTCTGGGCTTCCTCTCACACTTCTCCCCGTGTGTTTGCTGTCTCTTTTCTGCCCAGTCACAATTTTCACCACAAACAACACGTGAGGATGATTTTTAGTGAGTGGCTGGAGCACACAATGGGTGATGGAGCTGCAAGCAGTCACAGACCATCAGCCTTACCTAATGGAACAACAGATAGAGGGCAAGAATAACAGCTCCCTTGTCTGCTGCTCTATTAATAGAGGAGGCATCAATACTGCAAAATGACTGGCAATAAGAGTATTTTAAGGATGGGGGTGAACCTTGGAAATAAATGAACTTCCTTTGCTAGCAGGATTGCTAGCTACAGCATAAATTAAATGCTTTTAGAAATTGTTTGTTTCGTTACTGGGCAGAAATGTGGTATCAAATGTTAGTTATCGTTGTTATTTTGTATTATTCTGCTTTTTAAAATGTTTAGTCATTCTTTTTTCCCTTTAACATCCATGTCCAAAAAACACACAGAACTTCTGACCTAGGAATATATTTATACAACATCACAAATCTTTTCCATGGCAACAGGCCTTGTCAAGCTGTCACAAGCACCATAATGACAGATTTCCAAGCAGTTCCCAAATAAATATGATCTTAGCATGTTACTGGAGAAAAATGCTTTCCCTAAGTGGTGGGCAGCTCAAAGCTCCTGGCCCAGAGGTGCAGGTGGAACAGTCAAGAGCCAATGCTCCACCACAAAAACTAGTAGCAGATTCAATACTCAGTTAAGCCTGAAGCCTTTATATTTGGAAGAGAAAGGAGAATAAAGGCTAGTTCTTCAGACCTTTTGTCACAAAATTAAACATGACTGACCCCAGTGGGAAGGACTTCTTGGATGAGTAAAGACCACTCCTCAGAGCTGGACCCTACCAAGTCAAGACATATCTAGAGTGACAGGTGGCATGGACTCTGCAGTGCATAGATCTTCAAAAGGTCCCAGAGAAATGAAGAAATTCTGAACTGGGCTCTGGGATCTAAAGCACAATCTCAAAGTCAGATTCTGCCTTTGAGATCTTTTCCGCTTCTTGCTGGATGCCACTGGAGTCAGCAACTAGTAGGAATAAGGACCTTGGGAAAAATGTTATTTAGAAATTCCTTATGAGAAGTGGGTTCAGGCTGTCCCTCCCCTTGATATTTACAAGCAGCTAGATTTAAATGGGATATCTCTCAGGGAGGAACAGTTTCCTCCACCTACCTGCCAACAAAGTACCAGAGAACACCAAGTGGAGCCAGATGCTGTTCCATGTATTTTTTTTCTTAATGATCACAACAGTGGAACTCTGATAGGATTTTTTTGGTGCTGTTGTACATTTTGTCTTCCATCTGCCTTCTCAGAACACCCTCCAATAGCCTTATCTTGCTCTTTCCCTCCCCTTACTCACTCTCAGCTCTATGCCTTCACTCGTGGTGCCTCCTAGCACATTAAACAGTCTCCATGACCTCATCTGTCAAACGTCCTTTTATTCACATCCAAAAGTCTCTTAAAACCCACCTCTTCCAGTAAGCAAGCTTTCTCCTATTATAATTTATAATTTTGACCGTCTTTTTTTCCTTCTTGTCTCTCTTTATTTTTCACATTGTAATAGACAGAGCTGTTAGCATCATCAGAACCTAAAA
Source organism: Chloropsis cyanopogon (assembly GCA_013400585.1). NCBI lineage: Eukaryota > Metazoa > Chordata > Aves > Passeriformes > Irenidae > Chloropsis > Chloropsis cyanopogon. The sequence goes on from WEZZ01004605.1 coordinate 88,406, forward strand.
TTGCCTGACATTTCCCATTACAAGACTTTGTTTTTAGTTGCTTATAATTTTGCAGCTTTAAATTACTTAGACTGAATTTTTCCATGCCAGGTGTCTCAAGAAAAATTTTTTCTGGAAAGTTTCAGCTAGACTGCTTCAGACAGTTCTGAAAATGCAATTAAGGAAGGATGCCATGGTTTAGCCATTTGAAAGAATTCTTACAAGCACTTTGTTGAAAAGCTCTTGGGTTTGGTGTAGAGATTTCAAGGATCCAGTGAATCTTTTGGTCTGTACCCCCAGAAAAATGTCAGGCTGTGCCCACCCTCAAAATCTCATGTAAAACTAAAGCTTAATGGAGAATTGTGGCTCTGGCAGCTAAAGCTCTAACTCAGTAGGGACTGGAGTGGGAAAAAATGAGGAAATCCCAGAATTAAGGTTGCTTTGGTAGCCTTCACTAGACCCCCACCTTGTGTGTGAGCTGCTGTCCCATTCTATATTTAATTGGGTGATCACACAGAGATTTCTTCGCCCCCACGGGGTCTGGCCTCAGGCAGGGCACAGGACAGACCTGTGCAGCCTGTGGTGAAGGAGGGCTCATTCGTTTGCTGAGTCTGGAAGGAACCAGCTCAAGAGCAGTGGGCACGGGAATTAAGGAGGAGGAAAAATTGTGCTTTGCGTAGTCAAACGCTTCCTGGAGATCTGGATGCTGCTGCTGACCCTGCCCAGAGAGAGAAGATTTTAAGAGGCACTTAGCTGGGCAGCTCCATGGAAAATATTCAGCATCTACAGTTGAGTGGAAGAACTATGGATTTTAGAAAAATAGGAATTTGATTGCATATATACGGACAATATGAATGTATACACTTGAAAGAGCTCTGAATTAAAACTTCAGAGACTTAATATTTAGGGTTTTGTGTTGTGCTCTTTAGCCTCTTTTCAACTAGAAAAGGTGTATTAAACTGTTAAGTCTCCACAGCTTGTTAGATTGGGACCCCATCTCTCTAATTCCTGTCAAGATAAATCAGGTTAAAACCTGCATTTCTGAATGGCAGCTCTCACATCCAATACAGGCCCCAAAATAATTATTTTCAGGATCTGGACCCTGTTTAAGACAAAGTGGCACAGCTGGTGTTCAGAAAGCAGATCCTCCCAAACAGCTGATAACTTTAGCATTTTCACACAGAATTAAGCAGGTGTCGGGGGAAGGTATCAGTGTGTCACAAAGATTGAAAGGAAAATCTCCTTCTCTGCAAATCCAGCCCTGGCAGTGAAAAGGGATGGCAAAATGGGATGCACATGGCATGCAAGGATGGAGGGGTGGGGCCTTCTTGTGTAAATAGGAAACTGCTCTGAGGGCACATAAAATGTTCATCTGAACACAACACTGGGGAAAAGAACATGAGGAATATGCTTGGCACTCTGGAAGAATTTTATCAAACTGCAAAGTTTTCCAAAGTTTTCCATGAAGCCCTGGACATGCTGCATACAGAGTAAAGCAAAATAACAACTACTGGTGTTTGGTCAGAACAATATCTATGTCTCAGCAGATACCAATTAGTTGCCAAAAACTACTGTGTACACATGACAGAGGTTAAAATCTCTCAGAAGGTTTTCTTTCTGAAGCTGTTATCTTTTTAACACAATTTATTAGTCATATCCAGTTAGCACTTCTCTACAAGTGAAATCAACATCATCACATTAAGAGCTGAGAGTAAAAAGGATAATTAACCAAACAACTAAACTGCTTCCTACAATTATTATTCAAATTCTTAGTAAAGCATTTATGTTTCTTAAAACATAATCTGAGCATTTTATCTTGAAATAATTTTTTTTAATAGAAAAGTAGCACAAAAATCTTCTAAATGGGTCAGACTCCCATTGCACTGGAGTCAGCTCCTTGTTTTGGGAAGATGTGTGGATTGATACATCCCTCACAGTCACATTTCTGTACACAGGAAGGCAGAAGAGCTCACTTTGAATTAAGAAAAGGTAAGCCTCATTCAAGAAGGCAGGAGTTTTATGAACCTTTGAGTTTATTTCATATTTGCCTTCTTCTCAAGATTTAATTACAAAAACAGCCCAAAAGAATCCCCTGAAACTCCACCATCAAATTAACTCAGGGCTGCACGTCTCTGCTGCAGAACAAATATCCCTTGTAAGTGTCAGACGTTTTGAGGGGGGTGGATCTTTTTAAAGAAATTATTCTGGCTGTGCTTAATATGACCTTTTCCTGACCGGCAATTTTTCTTGTCTCTCAGGCTTGTTTTCCCGAGTCCCTCCTCAGCAGTCTGAGAGCTCTGTGCAGGCTGAGCAGTGCCTCAGACTCTGCAGTCTTCCAGGGAGTTTCTAACTAGGTTAAACATGTTCACCCACCCTTGTTCTGAATTGCCATATGCCTGCAACTTCAGTCAGCTTTGATGGATGGAGCTGTGAGGAGGCATTGCAGAAAGGCTCCTGGCTCTCTGCTCAGCTTGCTCCCCACCAATGGCTGAATTGTTTACCCACACAGCACTTCTGCAGTTATTGAGAATTTTTCACCAGCTTTGCCTAATTTTTGCAGTTATTTAGAAGTTTTGATTGGCTGTGCTGAGATTCCTGGAATCTTTTGCTCACTGTCCCCAGAAACAGAAGATGGAAAGTGAAGAATTTATTAACAGTGCTTTACAGATGACAGGACTGAGGAACAAGCAAACCAAAAAGGCTTCTGCAGAGTCATGCAGTGAAGCATTTTCACTGTTGTCTCCAGGATTCCTGATTTTAGGACCAGCATGATTACACACCACAACGTGGGGCTGTTCTTTGATGAAGGTAAACTGGCATTTTTGGCAAGCACAGGTTTTGCTCCTGTGCTCTCCCTGCCCAAAGGAGGCACAGAAACTGCAGCTGTGACCGAGGGTTTTCTGAGCAGGAGGACACTAGGTCGTAGTGATTAAGCCAAAGGACCATTTCCCAGTGGATTGTCTCAGATGATGCTTTATAAAAAACCCCTCCATATCACACATGGACCAAAGTGTTCACACAACTCTTCCTCTGGACCCTTCTCCCTGTCACACACTGCCTTTGGTGACACAAGTTAAGTGGCTAGGGGAAAGCTCCAGGATTTTGTGGAGGAGAGCTCCAGGATTTTGTGGAGCACATCAGGGAGGAGAAGAGAATGTGACACAGCTCGTGTCTCTTCATCTGAGGTGCCTCATGTACTGCCATCTCTTCACCTAAGGGGTGGAATATTTTTTCTGCCTGACACAGTCTTCATTTCAACAGATTTCCAGACAGGAGAAGCCACATTTGTGCTAGGAGCTAGAAGTGCCAGGCTTTTGCCTGGGTAGACATTCTCTGGGAGATTTGTGTGATCCAGACATCATTTCTGTCTTCTTATCTGGAACATGAAGAGTCTGGAGATGCCACGTTGCCATGAAGCAGAACAAATAGGTTATTAAGAGCTTGCTTCACATAAGCCATGCAGAAAAGATTTTGACTTTAATGAATCAAGGCAAAGGATGAGTAACTGGAGGTCTCTGGGTGACCTACCCTCTCAAGTTTTTGCTTCAGCTTGCAGGAGCCTAAATCCTGGAGCAGCACACTGTGGAGAAGGGTCTGGAGCCCTTGTTTTGTGAGGAGAACTGGGGGTGTTTAGCCTGGAGAAAAGGAGCTCAGGGGGGCCCTTCTCACTCTCTACAAGTACCTGAAAGAAGAGTGCAGCCAGGTGAGGGCTGGGTTCTGCTCCCAGGTTACAAGATGGGAGCAAACAGCCCCCAGCTGCACCAGGTGGGGTTTAGATTGCACATCAGAAGGAATTTTTCACAGAAGGGATGATCAGACAATGGAAAGGGCTGCCCAGGGAGGTGAGGGACTCACCATCCCTGGAGCTGCTTAAGGAAAGATGGGATGTGGCACTGAGTGCCATGGTCTGGTTGACACCATGGTGTTGGGTTATAAATTGGATTTGATAATCTGAGGCCTTTTCCAGTCTGATTCTCTGTGCACTTCTGTGATTTTCTGCTAGTATGCTGTTACAAAGATGATTTGTGTGAGGCTTTGGACTGAATTTTTAATTTTTTTTTAAAGAGGACCTTTCTGTGCACCTCTGCTGCCTCCAAAGGAGAGGCTGGTCCTGCATGTGGTAAATGCCTCCTTGCCTTGGTGCTACACCTGAGCAGACACAGTCCTCTTGCTGCCTAATTCAAGATGCTCTGTGGTCTGTTTCCCAAACAATTTGAGTGTGAAAAAACCCCACAGTTTCTCATATTTCCAAGACATTCACCAGGAGAGGAGATTCCATGCTATATTTAAGCATGAGATAGAAGTGGGCACTGGCAGGAGATGTACACAGCACAAATGGAGTTCTCAAACTGCCAAAATGACATTAATTCCTTATTTTCTGTAAGTCTGGCAAACACACCACGTTCAGACCACACTCACCTTGCAAATATACACGTGCATGGTATATTTTAAACCAAATCAGCTTTCCCTGCAAGGCCAGCTCAGACAAAACTCCTTACCTCCCGAAATGGATGGAGCTTCCTGATTTCTGGATAATTCTGGAGCACCTTGCAGATGGGCACTACATTACCAAATAGCCAAGCTGGAGGCTCCATGCAGGAGAATCACATATTAAATATATATGTGATTTACTGTGGAATTTTTCCTATTAATGCACATTACATTGACATTTACTGTGAGAATTCATGCTTCATAAACATGGAATTGTTCTGTTTTCTCAATTTGTGCCAGCTTCCTATAAATACAGAAATTAGGTGGCTATCACGAAAGCTATCTGATAGAATTCAAAAATAGATAAACAAAGAATAGCAATGCAATTTGGTCATTAAAATTCTAAAAAAACCAAACAAAAATATATCTGCCCATTATCCTTTTGATGAATCTGGCCTTTTGCCTCAAAACCACTACTAATTTTGGCTGGCATGAGAGGAGCATTTTATGAATCCTACCCAATGTTTGCAGCACTGAGCTAGAAATGCCAGTCAATAACAGCTCATTATCATTATCCAGATGAGAGGCAAATTAAACATGGGAACACTATGCTGCTGCAATGTAAAGGTTGAAATTCAGAACAGCACAAGCAAGAAAAATTTGGACTAAGATTGTCTACACAAAAACTTGGGGATTATCATGGCTCCCATACCAACCAAGCTTTTTAAACCCTAATTCTTCATTCAAAACCTGAATTCTTCAGTGTTTTGAGAGGGAGAAGGAGCAGTTTGAAGCTGCCCAGAACTTTGCTCTCCTGCTGCTGGGGAGAGTTTGTGCTCTGGCACAAACAAGGAGGTGTCCCCAAATATCAGAGCCCAGGCATGCAGCCGAGGCACACTGGGGGAGTCTGAACTTTGTGACAATTTCCAAACCTGTCAGTGGAGTCAGAATGAAACTGGCTGCTTAGAAAACCTTTGAGATGGAGGCTGCACCTCCACTGCGAAGAGAGCAGGGGGGGCCCAAAATACACAGGATACGTTTCATGTCCCCTGGCAGCCGGAGCGTCACTGCCCTGGCAGAGGTTACCTGACAATTTAGGACATGAAGGCTTGACTGACATTATAGGGACCACAGAGCAAACAAGAAGTTAGCTGGAGCCAGAGTTTAATGATCTTATACTTAAGAAAAATAACAAAAATTTAACCAATTAAACTAATTTGGTTATGAGACCACATTTTACAGAAGTGTGAATCACACAAGGTTATGACTGGAGCTTTTTAGGCATAAGTACCATACATTTATGAAAAAAAAAAAAATTAAACTGTTTTCCCCTCAATAACTTTACTTCCCCCAGAGATGGTTACAATTCTGTCTGGGCACACATCTGTGTGTATGTAGCCATGTATTTTTATAGGCAGGCTTGTTTAATTTCTTTAATCCAATTCTTGGACCTCCTAATTCTAGTGTGGATAGAGCTGGGGCTTTTTTTAGTCAAGGTTTTGGATAAAATCTATTTTTTTTTGAATAACATAATCCAGAGGTTAAAAAGTCAGTGGTGGTGGGCTTGCTTATGGCAAGTAAGGGAAGTGTCAATGTGAAAAACCCCTCAGATTAGACTATAGGGTAAATCTAAATAAAAAAGACAGTCAGTGTAAAAAATGACAACACATCACTGTGGAAGATGAGAATCAATGCAGCTCTTTTACATGACAGATTCTCTATTCAGACTAAATATATTCTGTCTGGAGCATATTGTGTATTGCCCTGACATCATTTTGCCTTTATTCACATACTGTGGTAATGCTATCTACAGCATATAGACTCCCATTGACAGCATTTTGCCTTTCCTCAAATCATAACATTGTCTGTGCAGACATCCACTGACATTGTTTTGCCTGAGCTTTCCACTAGAGACTCACAGTGACATTGTCTGGCATTTCATTATGCTCCAGCTCAGCAGGGTCCAGCAGGGCTTTACACCAAGTAGCAAAAGTTGTAGCCGGTCTTTGGGATGCTCTGATAACAACAGTTGGCCTCCATGCCTTACTGGAGATCACAAAATGGTGCTCTCCTAGGCTTTTATAGGATTCTTAATTTGGGAATGCTTTAACAGCAAAACTAGCGGGACAATCAAAATTTTACTAGTTTAGATGGAGTTCATACATCTATAACTGTGCTTCCTCTTACTTAATGAATTTCAAGTCTTGCTGGCATGCTTAAACAGAAAGAAAAAGTAGTCAGCATGAGGCTACACCAGTGGATCTGGTGAATATCAGCGTTACCAGTCACACCAGTGACTCTGTGGTCTGTGCTGGCACGGGCTCTGCAGGATGGAACCTCCTCTCCCAGCTGTCCTGGCACATCTGCCCATGGAAATGTATGGAGCATAAGCCTGGCTTTACTCTGCAACAGGTGTGCTCAACACTTGGTCTAAAACAGGGTTTAAGATGAATTCTGTAGCATCACACTGGGCCTAGACATTTCTGACAGCACTAGGGTCCCTTGTGACATGCTGAGTGAAAATGCAGATGTGGAAAATGTGAATTTAGTGGATGCAATGCTATACTGTTGTTTTCTAACACGTGTGAAGTACTATCACACTTCAGGGACGTGTGCATCCATGGGTTAAAGAAAAGCTCACATAATTTTATTTTGAAAAGGCTTCTGGGGTTTTATAATGCATTGCCTCTATCTGGTAAACAGAAAGCTGGTGTTACTTCTTTTTATTTTCTCTGAGCAAGGAAGCCTTTTCAAGGCACAGAAACCATTTATCTGTCTTAGTCAAGGTGATTTCCATACCAAAGCCATTGTCCCTGCAGTGAGACTGTGATTATGTGAAGAGCAATTGTGTGTGTGCATATCTGTATACCTTTACATTGTTTCCAGATAAAATTAATGAAAAAAGCCCACGGTGGATACAAGGAAATGTGCTTTTCCTGCCTTGCAGAGGAGCATTAGTGTCTGCTTCATGTTTTAATGACTAACTGTGCTGGTAAAAGCTGTATCTGTCCATCCTGGGCTGAGCCAGAGTGGTCTCCATTGTGCTGCAGACAGTCTGCTCCCACGAAATGCAGCTCAGACTGAGGCACTGCCATCATCAGGAGCAAAATAAAAACCTGTCATATACAATACTGACAGCAGAATGGAAATGCTTGGAGAAGATGATTATCTATTGAAATATATATAGTCCAGGGGGCAAATGTTCATTCAACATATTGACAACAAACATGCAGCATCTTTTATGAGTGCTGTCTTTCCAGTTCCCTCCGTGTCTCTGGATAGCTCAGCATGTGTACAGGGCATTATTTCTTCCAGCAGCCCAAATCCTGAGACAGTGTCAAGTGCCATTGCTCTGCAGAGTTTGCAGATGTAGACATCTCCCAGTGGGTGACAACGGTGCCTGGAATTTGTGTTGTGCACGACACTTTGCTAGTCTGAACCTAAAGTCCAAATTAAATTTGTTTCTTGTTATGTTGGGTTTTTTTTTTTCTTTCCCTAAAACACTTCCATTAGCAAGATGGTGCTCTCTTAATTCTTTTTCTGAGACAGTCTGGAAAGTTTTTGAACTAACTTTTCCGTACAAAAGCCTGAAGCCCAGATGAAACACCATTACACAGTAGTTGCCTTTTTTTTTTTTTTTTACTGCAGCCACATGTAACTGTGGCAGAAAATGATTAAAACAAAGTGAGACTGTCTGACTTTAAAGTGGGTTTAATTTCTTTATGAGCTTTTTCTATCATTTGATTCGTAATTATTTTATTTCATGCTCTCATCTTATGGGAACTTGTCAAAAAGCTTTTGAAATCTTAATAAGTAGGTTCACAGGGTCTCCTTTGGCCACAGTTTTCCTAACCTTTTCAAAGAAGACAGAAAGCCTTTAAATTAAGCTGATCTGCAGGCAGCTAATTTTTGTAGTTTCAGAAAATAACTGACTTCTGTAGTTTGGGCTATTCTTTCAAATATAAACATTTAAAAAATAAAACTGAAACAGCTTTTAATGCAATCTGTGTTTACTTATATGAGTTAATAAAACCACATAATATAACTTAGTATTGTGTTAATGGGTATTGGTTTATGCTATATGAAACCAGTATCAATTGATGTTTTACATTGCTACAGCACTTGCTGTGCAGCCCAGAAGAAGAACAATTCTTGCTGTTGCCAGCACAGTATTTACCAAAATACTGTGGTATATTTAACAAAAACCTTTTTCATATTTTGAATATGAAACCTTTCATATTCAAAAATATGAAAATATTTACGAAAATGTGAAAAAAATATGTGCATTGAGGAAGTTTATTTGCTTTGTTTGGTATTGAATTGTATGAATTTGGACTCAGGATGAGAGAGGTGTTTGCTGCCTGTTTGGGACATCCCAGGTATGTTTTCATGTAGCTCCTGGGCGTGACATCTACACTCCCATGAAGCTGTACCTGACAGCACAGCACAAAGAGGGGAGCAAAGGTGATGTTTGTCCTCTTTAGATATCATAGAGTGGCCTTGGCTGGAAGAGACCCTAAAGATCATCCTGTTCCAGCCTCACTGCCAGCAGAGCAGGTTCCTCAGAGTCCCATCTGACCTGGCCTTGAACAGGACAGCCACAGCGTCTCTGGGCACCCTGTGCCAGAGCTCAGCACCCTCACAGGGAGGAATTCCTCCCTAATATCCCATCCAAACCCACTGTCTGTCACTGTAAGGCCATTCCCCTTGTCCTGTCCCTCCAGGCCCTTGTGAATAGCCAGGGGTTGCACTCAGAAATTGTTCAAGTGAAAGAGTAAAGGTGTACAATTGTCTGTTGTGGGGTCATCCCAGCTGTTCACACAGCCTCCAACATGTCAGGTAGAACTGCAGCACTGCAACAATTATCTTTGCATTGAAGCTCAGAGCCCAGGTTGGACCCAGGGCCAGAAGTGAGTTCAGGCTTGGCTGAAAAGCAAAGTAACATCGTCCCATTAAAGGCAAGTGCTGAAGGGGCAGCCACGGGCTGGCAGGAACAGGTCTAAGCTGGGTGCCACTGCACACTTCTCTGCAAAGCAAAGAAGCTAGGGAGGGCCAGGGGTCAGCTTCAAAATGTCAGCTCTATGGGGAATCTCCGTTTATCACTGCAAGGATAATTTGAAAAGAAAGAAGGAACAAACCTCTTTCCGAAGTAAAAATTAATAATAAAAAATCCTAAATCCAGGTGCAGCAAAATAACAATAGTTACCCCAGAATAGACCAATATCCAACTCACAGGAGCAAAGGGAAACTTTGCATACCAAGCCTCCAAAGAGTATGGAGGTCTCCTAAACCAGTTTTAAAATGCCTGTTTGATTTTGATGCTATTTTCTGTACTGTGGATTTTGAACCAGCAAGAGTTAAGTAGGCTTTTCTGAAATTCAGTGTGAGCCTCATTTAAATGCACACTTCTGCTGAACAGGGTTTGAGAGCTCCTGAAAACCTAGGGTGGCAATGATGTAACCTGACCTGTTACCTCAACAATTTCATGTGCCCCACCATGCAATCCATGCGTGGAATCACTGGCAACAATTACAGGAGCACTGGGTGAGATCTAAAACGGTGCAACCTGACAGCTAAATGGTAGTTTTATTTGTTTATTATCTTGAAGAGTCCTGATTTAAAAACCACTTTCCACTTCCTTTCTGCACAGAGCAGTTGCCACACTCAGCATCTGCTTGGATCCGGGGGATCTTTATCCTGACACGTCTGACTTATTTCAGTGCTTAGAACAAAAGGGTAAAACCAATGCCTGTTTTAACTGTCAGACTTCCCTGTAAAGACACCAGTGCAGCTCATGAATAGTTCTGTTGGGCAGCTTCCCACCAAATGTTTGTTGTTACATCTGGAACACAGAATTACAAACATGTGGGTGCACTGTTCATGGACTGACTTATCAGCTGCTGCCATTCCATCTAGATATTTCACAGAAAGGAATAGCCCAAAGCCATGCTACCTCATACACCTTCTAATTATTGACTTCAAGGACATTTAGGCAAGATCTGTATTTCATTCCCTAGACCTCAGAACAGCCAGCAGTGCAGTGGGAGCAGTGGTTGTGGTCAAGGTGAGGGACAGCTACGTGAAACCCTCTAATTTTAACGCCACAAATAGTCAAAGTGTGAGCAGGAAACCCATCTGTGTGATAGCTCTGGGCTGCATGGCACAGTCCTTTCACAAATTAAAAACCATTTTGGGTTATCAAAGTATTCTGGGTACCCTGAATAAGCACAAATGCCTATGGCACAGAGCTCCATTTGAAAGATAAGTGTATCTAGATACCTCCAGCTATACACTATTATGTTTAAAGTGCTTATGGTTTTCCTCCCCTTTTGTCAAGAGCTCTGTAGTGCAGTGTTAGCAGATAAGGATTTGGCATCTCCAGAGATAAGACACAGACCTTTTCTCATTTCTGTTCAGCTCTGTTATATGGCGAGAAGCAAATTAATTTTGCAGCTCCAGATCAGAGATCAGGTGAGTGGCAGCAAGACAACCACAGAATTTTTAGATCAAGGGATTCTTATTCTTTAAATATGCACTCCATGAAAAATACAAATGTTGCCTTCAGAGCAGTGATTCATAGTTACCCAGATGTCCTTATCTGCATCAGAAAATATGCCTGCCCTCCAAACCCTCATGTTAGATATTTCCTGTGTGTTTCATGGCCTGGGTGCTGGCACTGGAGCAGTTGTGCAGGGAAGGGATGAGGCAGCCCATGGGCAAGCACTCTGATTAATTTGCATTAAGCCACAGGATGGAGCTTGAACTTCTCCAGGCACATCAGTGTGCATCAATCAACCTTGTGTGTCCAGTGTGAATGTGTGTGTGTGTTTGTTCAAGCTGAACACTTTAAATATCCTCAGCATTGGTAATATTCCTTCTTGCAAGTAAGCTTCTATGGGGGGAAAAAGAAAAAAAATGTCCCTTGCTGCTGTAGAACTCATGGTTGCCTTCTTGGGTCATAACAGAAAGCAAGAAAAAGAGAAATGCAGGCAGTCCATGAATAAGTAATAAGGAGAAAAATTACCAAGTAATAGCTGATGGCCAGACAGAGGCATTTACAGTGCAGCTGCTGGGAGCACTGATTGGGCTCCCAGCCCTGGCAGCCCTTCCAGACTGCTACCACAAATGGTTCTCTCTCCAAAAGACACCTCTTCTTTAGCTGTCTCCATCATAAGTTCAAGACACACATTTCTCAACCTCCCTTCCAGAAAATATTGGTTCCAAAGCAGTGTTGTGGTTTTTTTGGTTTTTTTGTTTTTTTTTTTTTTTTTTTTTTTTTTTTTTGGAAAGAGGAGACAATTTTTTTGGCTGTGGGGCCATGAAAGTGAGAGAGCTAAATTAATTTGAGAAACAAATTGTGTTAAGGGCCGGGGAGGGGAGCAGATAGATAAGCAGCCATGGGAAATCTATCTAGAGGGAGGACAAACGAGCACAACTTGACTCTGATGTAACCCCTGATCTATTTATAGGAGAAAGAGTGGGGAAATGAAGTACCTTTCAACAGCAGTTTAAGTCAACAACTGAAATTAATTGCCTTCACTTTCAAACTACACTACTTGTGCAGGCAGCACAGGAGCAGCCAATTTCACACTCCCGGACTCTGGCAAGACGTTGACAAAACAACCTCCTCTTGGACATGGAGCGAGCCAGCCCTGCCCTTCCTGGCTTTAACCGGGGTCCTGTTTGGCACAGAGGGCAGGAGGGGCTCTGGGGCTGCACAGCATCCCTGAGAGCCACCCAGCTCTGCCCCGCAGCTTGGGGCTGTGCAGTGCCAGCACCTGCCTGTGCCACTCCCAGGGCCAGGTTCCTGTGCCACTGCCGCCCCATCCCCTCACCGGGGGCGGGTTCCTGTGCCCCTGCCACTCCATCCCCTCTCCGGGGGCGGGTTCCTGTGCCACCGCCACCCCATCCCCTCTCCAGGGCCGGGCTCCTGTGTCACTGCCACCCCATCCCCTCTCCAGGGGCAGGTTCCTGTGCTGGCCCCTGTGGCACTGTCACTCCATCCCCTCTCCAGGGCCGGGTTCCTGTGCCACTGACACCCCATCCCCTCTCCAGGGGCAGGTTCCTCTGCCACCCCATCCCCTCTCCAGGGGCGGGTTCCTGTGCCACTGCCACCCCATCCCCTCACCGGGGGCGGGTTCCTGTGCCACTGCCACCCCATCCCCTCTCCAGGGGCAGGTTCCTGTGCTGGCCCCTGTGGCACTGTCACTCCATCCCCTCTCCAGGGCCGGGTTCCTGTGCCACTGACACCCCATCCCCTCTCCAGGGGCGGGTTCCTGTGCCACTGCCACCCCATCCCCTCTCCGGGGGCGGGTTCCTGTGCCACAGCCACTCCATCCCCTCTCCGGGGGCGGGTTCCTGTGCCACAGCCACTCCATCCCCTCTCCGGGGGCAGGCTGTGCTGGCCCCTGTGGCACTGTCACTCCATCCCCTCCCAGCTGAGCCCAGCAATGCTGGCAGAGGGGCTGGGCATGGAACTGGACCCTGCCCGTGGTGCAGACTGAGACTGAGCCTCGGCCAGGAGGTGTCACAGCCCCTGGGCTCCTGGCAGCCCTCAGCACCTCAGCTCTGGGCTGTGGGGCACACCACGGGCTCAAAGGGACACTCTGAGCTGAGTAAATCACCGGTCCCACTGCCTTTGGTGACCTGATTTAACAAAGCCAGAATTGCATTGCAAACCCCTTCTTCCTATTGTGAACTTCTCTTTTGGACTGAAGGTTGGGAAAGTCATTAACTCTCTGGATTTTGCTCCCTTTGCAGAGCTTGGAGGCATACCTGCTGTCTGAATGCTGTCCTGTGGGTATTTTTTATTCACCAAGATATTTATCTCTTCCCAATGTTTTAGATAACAAAGAGATGGGCTGCAAGCCCAGCAGCCAGGACCTGGGGACCTCCCCCTTACCTCCCCCTACCCCTGGCCAGAGTGCTCAAAGCGCTGAGCTTCATTTACCACACATGAAGGCTGAGCCTTGGTCATGTCAGCACAGTCTCCAGCCCAATTTTTACACTGTGTGTGTTTATTTCTGCAGGCTCAGGAAACACAGGCTGGGCACAAAATAAGATCTTTTTCATTTAGCTGTTAGCTGAGATCTTTTTTGATTTCCCCTCAGTCTGCAGCAGGAAGGAAAAGATTGTCTGTCAGCCCAAGTCTACCTCAGAACTACTAAGGAACTCTCAAAATAAATGCTAGTAAACATGGGGTATGTATATGCTTGTTTGTATGCTGTGTTTACGAGAAGTTTTGAATTCCATCCCATTGTTTGTAAATATTCTATATAACTCATCTGTTTTTATGTATTAATTTGTATGTGTTCATGTATTTTTGGTAACAACCTGTTTTATGGAAATATTTTAATAAAAATCTGTGAACATGAGGAAAAGTAGAGCACAATACAGATGCACAAACACTCGCTGCATGACTCTGAGGAGAAAAAAAAAGTGTACAAGGAATTCACACATCATCTAAATAGAGAAATGTATAACACAGAAACGCTGAAGGAGCCCAGTGTGTACATAAACACAGGCTGAGCAGGAGCACTGTCAGCCCTGCTGGCCCGGGGTGCAGTCTGTCCATCCTGCCACGGGGAAAGGGAGGAGAGCCAGCAGGAGAGGTGTGGGGAACTGCCTGGTGCTCCAGGTGAGGGCTGGGGGATGCAGGGAGCACCCGAAGCAGCTGAGCCTGGCCCAGCAGCCAGGGGCTCTGGGGGGCAGTGCTGGGCACCGGGGTGGAGGTGACACCCCAGGGTGACAGCCCTGCTGCTGCACCCGTGCCACTCCAGCCTGCCAGGTTTGGGCTTAGTCTGGCTGTCACAACATTTCCAGGCCCACTGGGCATCCTGCGTCTTTGCTAAAGTTTGCTGAGCATTTTGAGACCCTTTGAGGAGCTGTGCCAGGTGTTATCCTCACTCTCCTCCAGCTGCACCTAACCCAGTTGTCTGCTGCTTTGCTGATTGCTGCACGTACTGCAGACAGAGAGATGGGCTGAGTAACCAGGCTGTCCATCAGCTCAGCACTGACAAACCCACGGGGTGCACCAAAAGCACCAAAAGCTGCTCTGCTGTGCCTTTACCTGTGGGGACTGGCAAGCAAGCAGCACCTGGCCAGTCCCAGAAGGGCTTTTCCCTTTTCCTGCCCTCAGCTCTGCCCTGGCTCATCCAGCTGGCTCCAGCCCAGGCACTGAGCAGGACTGTGCCTCCTTGCTGCTCCTGCCCATCCCTCACACTCAGTGGGAGCCCTGGGCAGCCCTTGGAGAGCCTGGAGGCACGAGCCAGGGCCATCTGAGCCCCGAGCAGCATCTGCCCTTGGCTGGTTCCCCTTCAGCAGCCCGATGTGGAAATCCCACACTTCCCCAGGCAAAGCCCCTCTGCCAAAGGGGACAGCTGGGTGAGATTCCTGAGGAGCTGACCCCGGGGTTTCCACATCTCCCTCCCCACCTGGACTCAAACACTCCCAGGGGAAGATGGGAGCGACCTTGAAGTTTATAGTAAGGGGTGTCTTGGAACACAATGGCACATTTTGTAATGAAATGCCAGAGCTGTTTACACTTCAGAGAAAGTTTTGGACACAGTTCCACAGCCAAGGTTAATAATAATGTTTTGGGTGCAGGAGTCATGGAATAAGTAAAAAGTTGGCTCAGAAATTAATGATGAAGAATGGGGAAACAAAGAAAATAAGTGATAGGAGATGAATTATAGCAGGAGGGACCGTAAACTGCCCAGAAACTATTGCATGAACACAGAGAAGATTGCAATCACATCAAGGCTAAGAGATAAATACAGTCCCTCAGCATGCTTGTTTTACATTAATCTGTGTGTGCCATGAAACACTGGAGAGAAAAAAAAGAAATAAAAAGCGAGGCTAAGGCTTTGGTCAGTATAAGTATGTATCTGTTTAAAAAAAAAAAAAAAAAAAAATCTATTTGAACCTTTGCCCAGAACTTAGAATGAAACCATCTGCACCATTTATAAGCTTCAGGCAGTTAGGTAATATTTTAGTTTGTTTTTCAATTCCTGGATGATAACAGAGGCGATACATGAAGCGGTCTACAGCTCCTTGTGCCACAGCACATGCCACAGCTGAGATGGCCACAATACACAGAATGTCACCACACAATTTCAGAGAGCTTCAACCCAAACAGGGTGACACCATACAAAGCATAAAACCAATATAAACCATGATAAAACCAATATAAACCACAATAAGGCCATACCTCTTCAGAAGGCTTCAGGCACCTGCCCACACACAGTAACACCATTCCACCCAGCAGGCTGCAAGCATCTGCCCCTCCTGCCCTTCAGCCCAGCCTTTCATGCCCTGATGCTGATGCCCTGCACCTGTGTGCCCTCTGCTCCCTCTGGGGATTGGGCAGCACCCCTGGGCACTCATCACCTCAATGCTGCTCACCTGCTGCTCACACCTGCAGCCACTTAGGGATCAGCTCCATCAGCCCCACTCCCCATCTCCACAAACCCTGTGCCTACAGCCCTGCTCTCCCTGCTGGCATTAGAGGGAGCAGAGCTGGAAGAGGAGAGGGATTGCCCAGTTGCTGCATCAGTGCTTGAGTGATGCTCACACATCTTTTTTTCTTTTTTCCAGATGGTACAGGATGCCAGGTAAACTGGGTGGCTTTGCTTCCACTGAAAGCTCCAGCTATGAACATTTACCTTCTCACATCTGGTCATTTGTGGTCCTCGCACTATATTTCAGGTCCTATCATCAAAATAGCATGGGGTTTGTGAAAAACTATTTCAAAAAAAGTTAGCCTTAAAAGCTAGAATTGGTAGCTGATTGAAAACCTGCCCCCCAGTCCACTTTAAAAATTAACTAAAATGCTTTTGGAAAAAAAGAAATAACTAAGAATGTACAAAACTTTGTTTGCCATCACACAGTATGTCATTTTGCTGAAGGAGCTTCAGTCTCTGCAGGGCAAGGTGTATGTTCTGTGGTAGCTCTCTCTGTGAGTACATTGGTACATTCCAGGGGGTACTGGAGACTCAAACATCAGTCATGAGGGCATGAAATGGTTAAAAGAATAAAAGCCAACAATGCTTTCCTGCATGATGCTCAGAATAGGTGAATGAAGCCATTCCTGCTCCTTGCTGAGTCACAGTAACTTCTGGAACAGCATGATTTTTTTTTTTTGTGCAGTAAAAAGTCCTGCAAAATGTTTCTTTTTGATTCTTTTGGATGATATCTGTTGGAAGGGCAGAACATCTGAGATGCAGGGAAATGCACCTTTTCAAATATACATGCTGTTTTTCTTGTTTTTTGTCTTTTCCTTTCCCCCAGAAGAATGCCTTGCAGTACACAGTTACCTTTCAGCCAGCCCTCACTTGGGAAGGAAAGTAAAGGGCCCCACAGCATGTGTCACTTACAGCAGGGTTAATCAGGAGTTACTCCAGCAGCACCCGTGCTTACACTGGTGTAAATCCCACCTAGGTGAGGCCAGAGTGATTTCAGAGTAACAAAGAATGTGACAACAGCAGCTTTCATCCACTGACTACTGGTGGCCCCCACAACATGGGTTTTCAGGAATCAAAGCCCAGTGTGTTTGAGCCCATGTCGACTCAGACAGTAAAATAAAGCAGCCTTTCTAGTCTGATTCTCAGCATGATAATTCTACTACAGCATTACTCCAAGGCCCTCTGAGTAGCTGCATTTAATAATGCTTTACAGTAAGGTTCCATTTATAAACACTTCATTATTAATAAAGCATGGCAATTTGTAGCATGCATAAAAATTATTTATATTCATGTGCTAACCAAGCCCATAGATTTAATAATATTGACGTCTTATAACACGCGTTGTAACAGCTTGTCACAGCATCATCTGTTAAGCATTTCTTACTAATGCCTTTCATACCATGCCTTATAATAATTTGTTAAAGGATGCAGCTGCATCTATTAAGCCTTTCATAAATATGAATAGCACATTTTCTAAAATGGCACCATGTATTAAATTATTACTGGGTATTCTAACTGGAAACAGAATTTCTCTTTCTCGCTTTCCTCCTTTCCTTGTTTCCTTTCTCTCCCTGTCTCTCTGACCCCCCCACCCCAGTCTGTCTGTCTGTCTTGTAATTCAGCCAAGCCAAGTTTTCTTCTCCTGTGCAGTGCTGGTTCAGTTCAGTGGGGTTTCCTGACCTGGTGGAACAGACAATTTGGGCACCTCAGTTTGAAAGCAGCGTGGGGGCAACTCCAAAATGATGTCCAACTTCAAATGAGGTCCATGGTGGTTCTGTGCCTCGCTGGGATCAACGAGGGCACCAGCTGTGGAAGGAGGAGGGGACCAGCCCTGAATTCCTCTCGTGGTTACTCCTGAGCCAGGAAGCAAACAAGCAAAATTAGCATCAGTGGTTCCCCTCTGCTTCTCAGGCACCACCAGCATTTATCCACAGAATAATTTCTTTTCATGTAGAAAGTAAGAATGGAATTACAAATGAATATAAGGAGAACCACCTTCTTCTCGTGAAGGTCTGTCTGAAAGATTTGGGGGTGGATCTTCTCTGTCAGAGGCACCTGTGCCTCCCTGGGGTGCAGGTGGCAGCAAGGACACAGTGTGGCTGTGGGGCAGCACCTTGTGTGGCTGCTGGGCGTGCCAAGGTCTGTGAAAATACAGTTTTGCTGCAGGAGGGAGTGGCATTACAGCAGCTCTAGGCACAGCTTAGGTATCAAAGCCCCACATCTGCTGGGACACTCACACGTCCCTCAACCTGCCAGCCACCCTGCTGGCAGTCAGGCACTGTGGGCCTCCAGTGATTTCATCCTGACCTATCCAAAAACTACATTCCCTGATGGTCCTTGGGTAGAAACTTCGCCCCAGGTGAGCTCCTCACCTCAGCTCTGACTTCAGTCCTCTGCTCTTAGCTCCTGTGAAACACCTTTGGGGCTGCTGTACAGCACTGGCCTCTCGTGCTGTGCACCCCGAACAAAATGCACAGGTTCTGCCTTGCTGTAGTTCACTTTTGCTTTTATTCCTGCTCAGGTCATACCTCTTCTTGGGTTTTTCCCCCTCCTTTCCTTCCTCTGCCATATAAGGTAAAATTGTAGCACACTGAGATGTTATTAGAGATTAAATTCTTAATTGTGAATTTCCTTGCTTTTGTAAGTTTGCCTCAGATCCTTAACATTTTAAATGCAATTTTTAATGTGAATTTCCATGCTATTTTAACTCATTAGTCATGGACTATCATTTTTCGATGTAATTACTGTAATTTCATCGAGTGACATAATTACAGTAAATACTTTGAGTAATTACTATTCATATGGAAAAAGATATCTGGAGGTGTAATAATGTCATATAATAAAATATTTATGATGTGCAAAGACAAATTATGATGACATATTTACATCACATAATGACGTGACAACATTCCATATTTACCTTGGGTGAGGATAGTGACACAAAAATAAGTTTCAGTGATGTCATCTCTTGGTAACGACTACAAGGAGTCGTTCAACAAGTCTTGGTACAGCAGATTCAATAACTGTCACCTTTTGAAAATAAATAACGTTCCCCCACCCCTGGACACTTGCAGGGACACTGTTTAGGGACACAGCACACAGCTGACCTGCTCACAGCACAGGGATATTTTGTTTTACAGTCCTGTGTGGGCTGTAGCACCCTGTGTGTGCTGCCCTTGGCCTTTCCCTCCCGTTCACAGGGTGGCCACGAGGCGAGGTGACTCCTGACACAGCAGTGCCGTGATGTGTCAGCCACCCCACTTACACCTTGCCCGAGGTCTCTGAGCAGCCCACGCAGATATTTCATGTTGAGGATGATGAAAGCATCGTGGTGGCTGAAGGCATGCTAATAATAGAACCATTTACAGATTTTTTGTAAACTACAGCAGCAATCATTTCCCTCTGCAGGTTACATACGGTCTGCTGGGAAAGGGAGGTCTCAGTGGCTTTTCCTCAAACCTGGAAGAAACACTGCAAAATTGCTGCTATTCTCTGTGCATCTGTGAATCCTAATAAAGCCATCTAGGACAGAAAGAAAAAGTAAAAGAACTGGATTTGGGAACAGAGAAACCCTTCAGGGAAATCTCAGGCAAATAACAGCAGTGCTGTGCTGTAGCCATTTGGGATTTGCCACACGTTAGCATCAGGTGTCAGCAGTGTCATCTCTCTTTGCAGCAGGGAAGCAGAAGACCTGGATGCTAAGGTCAAAAGCAAAACCAGCTCACTTTTTTGGTTAAAAGGAAGGCTCTGATAGAATTTTAGATCAATATTGTCCTTCTCTGGCTTTAGCTTAGTAAGTTTCAGTGCCATCACTATGACACAAAGCAAACAGCTAATGTCACCTAAATATAAGCATGTGCATGTCACACACACACAAATGTTATAAATACCTGCCATTTCTGTTTGCATGAATTCACAAAACCAGACCTTTGTTATTTCTGTAGAAGGAACTACTGCTTGGTTTATGAATTTGCAGAGTTTTGGATGGTGTCAGTTAGCCTCAGTGAACTCTATAGACATGTTCAACTGCTTGACTGCTTGACAAAGACCCAGGCTAAGTTGGTCTTGTAAATCTTAAACCAGATCCTTGGAACTTGCAGGCAAATCCAAAGACCAAGACCAAAAATCCAACCAACCAACAAAAAAAAAAAAAAAAAAAAAAAAAAAAAAAAAAAAAAAAGAAGAGAGAGAAAAAATTAGAAGTCAGATGCTCAAGAAAGAATATTCTTGCCAGTAACATGACAGAGTCAAGTTAATTCAAAGTGATTCAAACAAGAGAGATGATTTCTTTTTTTTTTAGGATATTGCTGGCCAGTTCTGCATCCTGAATCTGATTGACATATGATACTACTAGGCTGAATGAAGACATTTTGCACATGTTTTTGCTTTAAAGAGCAATTGCTAGGGGTAACACTGGTTACTTACAACGTGGAGACATGCCAGACTATTCGGAATTATTCTGAATGAGAGTGGATTGCTGGCTATCTCATGCTTCAAGGTCTGTAGGACTGGGTGCATAATTTAGCATTCCTGACATCACCATGTGCTCACATATACTCAGAGGGCTGGAGAAATAAAGGGGAAGCTCAGGATCCTACCAGGTATGCCATTCGCCTCTGTAAATGGGCATTTCCACTACAAGAACTTGAATGAGCTCCTCAGTCCTTCCTTTATGGGAAGATCTTTGACTTTTACAATAATTTCACTGCAAAAAGTAATATTTTGACATAAAATTTTGACGGGGATTTTTGGACTTCTTTTTTTTCTAATACCCATTTTTTTCCCCTGCTGCCTTTAAACATTTTCTGCAGAGTTTTATTATTTTTTAATAATCTCTACCTTTCAGAACATACTTTCCACATTTGGAGTTTTTGGAAAGATTTTTCTGAATGGAAGATTTTTCTTCTGTACCATGAGGTGTTGATGCAATATTGAGAGCACTAGCAAATTAGTTCATTAATTCTTAACTGCAGCCTCAATCTGTAGGGGTGAGCTTGGGTGGGAAAGTCCTTAAATCTCTGTCAGGATTTAATCCTTCCTTTTGTTTGTTTCCGTGGTTTTCAGGCACCACAGCTGATCCTCCTGTTACAGCCTGTTCACACTTTGGAGTAGCTTCAGTTTCCCTCAACCTTTGCATCAGATAGTTGAGCCACAAAATACTTCCCAAGCTCTGTTAAGAAAAAACAGCAAACAACAACAAAAAAACCTGAACCAAAACATAAATCAAACCCCAAACAGTTCTATTTGAACTATCAGCCTATTATTGCATATGAAAAGCTTCCCCCCAGCTGGGAGAGAAGATTCTGAGTTTCTGAACCAGCCCCATTTTCCTGAGGATGACATGGCATTAGCACAGGGAGGGAGTGGGAGAAAACCACACCAACTAAACCCCCTGCTTTGAAATTCACCTGGCAAACCCACCTGAGGCTGCTTAATCTAAGCTTCCCCATGTTCAGCATGAAAGTTTTCCAGCCTTTTCCAGCACTGATTTTACCTTAAACTGGACAACTGGAGCTCTCTCAGAGCCATCAATAGGTGCCTTCAGCGACGTGTCCTTGCGTGGTTTATCTCCACATGACTCGTGCTCCATCACTCTGCACTTGTGCACGTCAGTGCTTCCTTTCCCGTGCTTTTTGTCATGTTTTCTGTCACACAGGGCAAACTGAGGCATTCCCCCCCGGTGCTGAGCCCAGCTCAGGGCCCAGCATCTCCCAGGGACTCTTTGCCTCAGCGTGTCAGAGCATCGTGCTGTGACAGCGCTCCCGGTGTGACAGGGCACGTCAGACGCTGAGCATGTCCCAGGAGAGAGCGACAGCTGGGAAAACGCGGGGGGATGGAGGAAAAACAGGGAGTGGGGAAATGGAAATACCCCTGCACCAACCCCACTGGTGGTGGCTTGTGCCCACGGAGTGGACATTGGGAATTTATCCACATCCTGGCAGCAGACAGCGCCCACCAGGCCCTTTACACTTGCTTCTAGTCTTTTCCAAACTGTGGTTTCCTAGCTAGCAACTAAAACTTTAAGAAAGTCTAAATGCCTGTAACTGAAACAAGGCAGAACTCTGTTTCAATAAACTTAAAAGTGGCACTGAGGGTTTTTTATGCATTGTATTTTGTGAAGGCATTTGCTTCCAAATTGTGTTAACAAAAATATGTTGTTTGACAGATATCATCTCAGCAGACAGGTTGCCTAATCTGTTTTATTGACAAATTGACTTATTATTTGATCAACTTGAATATAGACTTCAAGATATACTTCTATTATAAAAAAGTACATGGAGCAGAGAATAATGTGTTTAGTCCATCATCTGCTTTCAGCTGTCATTTAAACACTGGTGTGTCTGTGAGAAAAGAAAAAAGTTATCCAGTTGTTTTGATCATGCTGTCAGAGCCATCTTTATTGTCTGGGGGGAATGCCCATGTAATTTCTCCTTCCTTGATACGATAATATCTTGACCTTCCTCATTCAGTCAGAAGAAAGCAGGTTACGATGGCTCTACCCACCACCTACATGAAGTTTCAGATTCTATCAGAAGAGAAACAAAGCATCTCTGGGAGCCAGAATCACTTATACTTCACTTCCTCTGTCTTCTCTTTCAATGGGACCAGGAAACAAAGTGGAGTTAAAAGGTTTCCCTCACTGAAGTCAGAAATGCTTTAAAAGAAAAAAAGTAAAATTCTAAGCTGTTGTGTTGCTGTCTTTCCATTAAGGGGGGAGAGGGTGGGCTGTTGGTTATATTCATTTTTAAGCCAATAAGTTCCACTTGAAAAGTTTCAAAAGTATAAAGGAAAAAAAATAAGAAGTAAGATCTGTATGAATTCAGGTAACAAGGTAGATGTGACAGCTTTAAGAGTGCTCCTCAGCACATTGTTTTGGGAGCCTTTCTTGTATCCTCACCTCTGCTGCCTGGTTTTGATGGCAGAAATCCTGCTGATCCCTGTGGGACTTTGATGCACAGGCACCGAGTGAATGAGAAGATCAGACAAGATTTAAATCTGGACCTACAGAAACAACCTGCTACCTTTGGCTGTTTGCTCTTGAAACTTCACATCAGAAATAAATTAATACTTGGGAGCAAGGCAGTCACTAAAAAAAATTCCTCCATTTAGTCCATTTCTGGGTGTCAATCCCAATTTGTCTGTTTGCAATTACACTCACAGTAGGTGGATCAGCTCTACTAGAGATAATTAAAAAGACCCCGTTTTGTGATAAAAAATCCCTCTGGATTCCGGATAATTACCAGTATTGAAAATCTTAGCCCTTTAAAATCAAATGGAATAGACTTTTCATTGGGAAAGTAAATGCACAAACTGAATTAAAAAACCCCTTAAGTTGTCAATACAAAGGGAAATTATTTTCTTCTTCTTGTTTAACTCGGTGGGTAAATATATCCTTAGAGGGAAGTTGAATAGGCTTTTGATGCACAAAATCTGGATTTTGATAAATGAAGCCCCTAAAAGTCCCAAATTCAAACAGTTGTGTTAAAAATATGGGAGCTCTAGAAGTGACAACAAAATCAGACCCTGAGCTGTACCATCCCTGGCCTCAGTGTAGCAAAGCACAGGTCTGACTAATGGAAACCTGGCCACAGAGAAAAAAACAAACCCAAACCACCCACAATTTGCTCATCTTTGGGGTTTTTTTCTGCCTATTTTTTTTAACTGCAGACATTTAATGCCACGCTTGTCTGAGAGCTTTTCCTGTAGCTAATAATACTTTGCACTGTAGTGCCTTTAATCCAAAGATCTCAAAGTGCTTTGCAGGCATTAATGAATTAAACCTCATAACACCCCTTTGAAGTAGGCATTATTATAGCAGTCTTAGAGATGGGCTGAGTAATTTTCCTGAAGTTGTAGAGCAAGTCCCTGACAGAGTCAGGAATAGCTGCTGAAGTCCCAGCCGCTTCTGTAACCACCATGCCATTCTCCCAGATTAACTCTCTTAAATCATTTTAATTTTAAATAATTACTTTGATTTACTTACTGTATTTAAGTCATATCTCTGTTAAATACAAGGGGAGGCATTGATTTATCCTTGGTGGGTTAGGCATTCAGCGCCTGTGAAAGTTGTGCTGATAACGTGAAGTTAAACTGACACAAATCCCCGGGCGGGGATGCTCTCACGGGGGCAGAGGAGGGGCTTTGCAAGGCTTAGCTTGAGCCCCGTCTAGAGGCAGCCACGCTCAGCTCTGCACAGCCCCACCAGGGGCTGACACTCAGCCCAGGCCCTGCAGCACCAGTGGTGCTGCCTGAAATTACCAGTGGCATTTTCCAGGGCTGATAATTTCCACTAAAAAGGGTCCTCTTGTGGCTACAGCTGTGCCCATGCCAGCAGTTCTTGGGACACACCAGCCCTCCTCTCTCCTTCCTGACGTTCCTAAGGCTGAGCACACAGCTGAGACTCAAACCAAGCCTAACTTCTCTCCAAGAGCCGTTCAAACTGCGGCTTGAATTGAACAGGGTGTGTGCTAACCCTCAAACTCGTGCTTCTAATTAGCTTTTCAATGATGTACGCACCATTCTACTGTCATTTAGGCCCAGCTCTACTGGAAGTCTCCCTGCTTGAAGTATTCTAGGTTTTTGTGGAGAGGTGCATTTTGGTGCCACTTTAACCTCTTCCTAAAGGCCCGGCCTCCACAAGGAAGGGGTGAAGGGCATGCCTGATTTTGGTCTGAGTAACATTCCATGCTGCCTCTGACAGCAAGTTTAGAAGCATCCTAGAAGGTGAACTGATGTAAATCTGCAAATAACCAACCCCCAAATCACGAAATTAATAATCTGGGTTGCCAAGTGGCCAGGCCAGGTGTGGTGTAAGTGCAGGTGGGAAGTTCACAGCTGTGTGTGGGCACTGGGAACCTGTGAGCCCCCTGAGCAGCGCCATAAGGCCACGGCTGCAGTGCTGAATGCAATGTTGGCATGACTGAAGGCTGGACAGCAGCAGCTCCAAAGCGTACCTGGCAATCTGCAGGATTTCTTCTGCATGAGCTTTGATCAAATTTATCTACTGGAGGGGAACAATCACAGAGCTGATGCTCACGGGGCTGCCCACACCACCAGCCCTCCTGAATTAGGCCAAGGACGCCTACAGTGCTTGTTTCTTTTTCCTGTCTGTGTCCTTATCTTGCAAGAATCTCTGATTCCAGTGCCTAAGTGCTACTGTAACACCACCAGACACCAAGGGAGCATCCCAGGGACTGAAATTAGCTACTCCAACCCTCTCGCTGGTCTCAGGCACCAGATTCCTCACATAAACACGTTCAAAGGGTTTTCTGTACCTTTGCAGTGTGCGTTTTCCGCTGGCTGGCCCGACAGACGCGGCCTGCTCCTCTCTCACAGTATTGCTGAATATTTATTAACTGAGGGCTCATTGACAGGCTCCGTGCACCCTCTCCTCGCTGGTGCCAGAGTCACTGAGCTTCCTCGTGAGGCACATACGCTTCCATAACCTCCCCTGGCTTCTGCGGGGGGTCTTTTCACTTTCCTACACACACAGAGCCTGGCGTGCTTCTCTCTGGGTAGGAATGCGCTAATTGTCACACGTCTTTCTTTTTAAAATAGTTTAATGTCATAATTAGCCTCATTTTCTTCCTTCCTGCTACAGGCAATCGCTGGAATGTTTCAGAAGTTTTTGAAAAAAAAAAAAAAAA
>WEZZ01004605.1:123484-144356 GCA_013400585.1 Chloropsis cyanopogon
GGGGGGGGTGTAAATAAATTATACATAATTTACTAATCTGGGAACAGCTGACCATTATTATTATTATTATTATAATTACCATTCAACACTAGCAAGAAGAGGCAGTTCAACTGAAAAAAAAACCAAACCCCAACACAGTCATAAAGTACAAACAAAAAAGAACCCTCTCTGACATGGAGGATATGATCAGCTACTCCAAGCATAATTTCAGAGCAAATCTTCTGAGAGAGAGAAAATATAAAAGAATTTTTCAGAGCAGAGGTGGAACCGAAACAGGGAAAACAGAAGAAAAAGAAAAGAGATGTAGCAGGGTAAAACTATCACATGTCCAAACTGCTCACCGGAGTATTGTCCTAAGTCTTCAATGGCATTTGCTTTTTGCTTTGCACAAGGTCTGCAGAGGTCAGGTTACACTTCAAGTGGGATTTCAAGAGGCATTCCCCCCTTCCTACCTGTCCTGCTCATCCTGCACCGGGCACCGAGGGCTGAATTTGCCTGATTAAGGGACTCTTTGCAGAATCAGTGCTGCCAAACAGTGCTGACCAGGGCTCTGGTGAGTGCTTGGGCTGGGATCCCACTGCCACTTTGGGATTGTGGGGCCAATTTCACATGTTAGAGGTGATAAAAACAGCAATGCAGCTCCCTCTGGGAGTAGGAATTTACTAGGAAGCAACACAAAGTTGGCATCCTCGGTTAAAAAAACAATTCAGAGGAAGGTTTTAGCTCCAGCATGATCCCAAGACCTTCCTTTGCAGGGCACAGAGCAGCCCCCAGACAGCTGTTTCATCTGGCTGTGGCTGCCCAAGGAAGACAAAACTGCCCAAGCAATCTAAGTGCTCTACAACAACACTGAAAATATTTTAGCACAAGAGAATGATTTTTCAGTTGTGAGAGGCAGCAGCGAGGGAAACTGAGCACTGCAATGGTCTGAGTCCTCGTAACCCCACCTGGAATACAGAAATCTCTTCACAGCTATTAGCCTTCCTTCCTACACTAACATCTCGCTGATAAAAGAGGAATTTCTGCCAGTGCACAGGAGGAAAAAAAAAAAAAGTCAGTGAAAAAAAAATTGCCTTTTGAATCAGAAATCAGTACTCAACCACCCTGAAGGTAGGAGTTCATCAGAACTGGACCCTGTTGGTGGTAACTTAATTATGCTCAGCAAGGAGGTAACATTTCCAGTTGCTGTGTCCCGTGCAGAACAAATCCCATTTTGGACAAGCCTTTTATGTTGTTTGTGGTGCCACTTGAAGTGTAAACTAAGAGTAAAGGTTTCTTACAGACCAAGTCATTTGGAGGGTGCCGGACTTCATTCTGGAACATGCTTTTTGCTCATGATAGTCCAAGATTATTCTTATTAGTACCATAAACACGCACACATGAAAATCCAAGACCATAAAATATTTTTTCTCTAAATTTCTTATGTCTCTCTCTCTCTCTCTTTTTTTTTTTTTTCACCTGAGAACAGCACCTACAGTTTCCTTTAAAAAGCAAAAGCAAAACCAAAAATATATGTCTAATCTCACCAGCTGCTGGTATATCAGGTTCTTCAAGGGATTGTCTAAGATATAACACTGTCCTAACTTAAGACAGAGCAAGAAGCAAATGAAAAGCCGAAGAAAAACAAAACAAGAAGAGACCAACCTAAAAAAAGCAAATTGGACTAGTTCAGCGCTTTAGTACAAATTTGGCACTTGCTCAAAGACTCAGTATGGTGTGCAACTGATGAAGAGAAGTCCTCTCTTGAAAGGAAATGCTTGTTGGGGTTAACAGAAAGACTCCCCACTTCCTTCCTTGCCAGCCACGCGTACAGGCACGCACACACACACACTTCTGACCCAGATTTGACAGGGAGGAGGAGGAGAAGGAGGAGGAAGAGGAAGAAGAGGAGGAGGAGGAGGAGGAGGAGGAGGAGGAGACAGAGGGGGTTAAAAGGAATTTTATCTTTTTTTTTTCCTGTCAGGTGCATTACCAAAAAAAAAAAAAAAAAATTATTTCTCTTTAAACTGTAGCACAAAACAACAAAACACATTCACAAGCCACTTGTTGGCACTGTGTACCTGAGTGAGAATTTCTAGAACATTGTAGAACAAACAGCCATAAAGTTTATTTGAAAAAAAAATAATAATAATAAAAGGTCAACGGGTAAGACTTCAGTGCTTGGGTATAGCAGCTGAATTACTGGCATTATTTTACCCATAGCTTATATCATTCTGTTGTTGTTGTCGTTGTCTTTGTTTCCTTTCTTCTGAGCCTTTTTCCTTCTGATGCAGGCTGATGTCTATTAGTCAGCTGATGTCCCAACTAGTTAAGACTAACAGTTAAAGTAACAGTCAGTGTATGAGAAAGTTAATGTGCTTGGCCACTGGCAAGGATAAACCAGACGGGGCTTTGTTTGTTTGTTTGTTTTATTTCCTTTCCTCCTTGAAGTCCTGCGGGTGGCGGGACGCGGGGACCCCGATCAGTTGGCCTGCCCCGCGATGTGGTTTTCACTGTCACTGCCATAGTCCGCGTCGGGGTCCTCCTCCTCCTCGTCGTACTCGTCGTAGATCTCGCCGTTGGCCTCGTCGGGCTGCGCCTCCTCCTTGACGAGCGGCTCGTCGCCCTTGAGGCCATAAGTGCTCTGGATGACGGGCAGCCCGGGCTCGGGGCTGCTGGACACGCTGGAGTGCTCCGAGGGCAGGTGTGGGGACGGCATTCCCGCCATGGCGATGGCCCCCGGGTACACCACGCCCGCCGTGGCCATGGGGAGCTGGGCCTGTTGCCTGCCAGGAAGAAGAAGAAGGGAGAGGGATGTTGGGATGCTGCGTGGAATACCAGGAGGGGAAGCTCAGCAGCACTGCTGGGCGTGCAGAGGAGTTCTTGTAGCAGCGTTCGAAACTCACCGAACGATGCCCCACTAACCAACACCGACCCCAAACCAGTAAGAAAACCCAACCTCTGTAAACATCTCTAGAGCTACACAGCCTCAGCTTGCCTGCTTCTGAGGGAAACTTCTTTTCTGCACCAGCCTGGTGCCACCCAAAAACAAACACTCTTGCCAACTGGGGTCCAACTTAAAACCCATGTATTTTGAAAATCTTCATTTTAAAAAATCCAATCTGCTATTGCTACAAAAGTCACAGTGACTAGACGTAAATTGCCAATAGGAGAGAGGCAGCAAGGTCTGGGTAGATTGCACAGGAATGGGAAGGGGCTGCAGGAAAATGCCACTGGATGAGGAGGAAGCAGAGACAATGCTTACTCCACATTCATTCAGGGACCTGCTCATTACCAGGGGGAGGAACAGTGGGCTTTCTGGAGCCAACATGAATTTACAGGATGGAGCANTTTCAGGGAGTTGTTGCTCATTACCAGGGAGAGGAACAGTGGGCTTTCTGGAGCCAACATGAATTTACAGGATGGAGCACTAAAGGCTCCCACTGGAAGGTGAGGCTTTCCACTGGGAGCAGCCCTTGTGAAAAGCAGAGTTTCTGAAGGAAGGTGGATGAAACTGGGAAAAGGCAGACTTAAATTGGAAGTGGGGATTATTGAAAAATGAATAAAAAGCAAGGAAACAACATGAGCATTTGAGAAAATCTTCTACAGCATGCCTTTATACAGCATCTAAGCCTTGGAAACCTGTCTGCAGTAATGAAAGAAGAATTATTCCAGGCCACAGAAATTCCCTTTGCATCAAGAACACTAGCTGTGTTATACCAGTGTTTGTTTCCCTGAGAAGCTTCAGAGTCCCAACAAGCCCAGAGGTTTAAAATTCGTGCTCCTTTTGTTCCCCTCCTGCATGAAGTAATTCCATTGCAGTAATTCTGTTCAGTACATGCTGCACATTGTAATGTCATCAGCGGTGTGTCCATCTGCACTGAAAAGCCTTGCCACAGGAGACAGGGCAGAGTCTCTTGAGATGAACATTCTTAATTAAGAATGAAACCCTTCCCTGTTCCCCTGCCTGCCTGTGCCCTGGCTGCACAGTAAGCCTCACACAGTACAGTGATCCTGAAAGACTCTCCTCTGCCAAACAGCTTTACACTTGTTTGGAATTGCTTGCTGCATTTTCATTTACTTCCTGCCTGCCATCCAAGCAAGGCCTCCCTCCACAGAGCCCTTATTTCCACGTTTCTGAAACAACTCAAGTTGTCTCAGCTGAAGGTACAGCCCTTAAAGCAGGGAGCAGATCTAATTTGCATTTTATTCTTAATTCAGTAGGAGGGCTTTTGTTTTCTGGAGTCAGCATCTCTGCAACAAGATTCAGCACACTTAACTTGGTTTTAATATTTAACAATAGGAACACTTTGCACTTAAATGGTGCTTTTCAGAGTGCTTTTCAAATATTAAATAATTTAAGAGTAGTATTTTTCCACTTCTGTGGGATGTCCAGCCTAGAGGATCTTGCAGCAGTGCTCAGATAGATGTATTAGGGCTCTCAGCAGGCCACGCCTGACACGCTACCATGGAAGACAAGGACACTGAAATAGGGAACATTAAAAAATTCCCAATCCTTCCCACTGTGATGCCTCCAGCACAGCCACAGCTCCTGTTAAACCCAGCACTTACTGTGGTGCCCAGGCAGGAGCTGGGCTGGTGTTTAGGAGTTTAGCCCTAAATGACCTGTCTGGGTGGATGCAACAGATGGGGAACTTAAACCAGGAATGCAGCTGTAGTGCTGTGACTGGTGCCACCACACACTGCAGCCACTGGCCACTCTGCCAGCTGCTTCCAGAAAGAGCTCACCCCAGGTTCTGTGCTCTGGTGCCCCAGTGCAAATTATCTCCAGAAATGTCTTGATTTCAATGTCAGCCTTGTTTGGAAAGCTGAATTTCCACAGGCAGAATGTTACAAGGTTAATTTTTTTTCCCATGATGAGGCATGCATGTTAACCAGATAAGCAGTGTTCTGGGGGCTCTGCTGCCACCTATTCTTCTTCCATAAGGCCCCCTCCTCTTTTTTTAATCTCCTGATGCCGAATGTTGGCTGACTTCCCTGTGTTTGTTTCAGTGCTTACCACTGGGATCACTGGACCTGCCAGCACCGCAGGGTTAAGCAGCTCAAATTTCTCTGCTGAGCGGCTTATTCTAACAATGCTCACTGTAGCTGTTTAAAACACAGCCTGATGACACTCAACAGTCACTGGATAGATGTTCTCTCCTTTATTGCCACTTCTAGCCATTAACTAAAGAGATGTGCAACCCAGTTAATACCGAAAGGATTCCAAATTAAGATGAAACAGAACACAAATTCCATTATTTCAGAGGGTCACTCCTGTTGCTGGTTTTGCTTTTTTTTTTCAGGATCCCTTTGTAGCTTTTAATTTTCGCAAGTGACTACAGAGATATTGTGAAATATTCTGATTCTTTTTGATCTGCTGTAACCAACACCAAGGAATATCTGTGGAAGGAATATATATGCTTGTCTTCTAGGCATATTTTATTCCAGTCACATCAAACTGATCTATTAGCTGTTTATCAGAACTGGTCTTAAAATTTCTGCTCAACAGAAAGCATTTAACTTGCTGGACTGTAAGGCACTCCCTGGAAGGACACATGAACAATGTAGACTTGACATGAACACAGCTTGATATGAATCAACTGAGCCACGTCCATATTCCAGCTCAAGTTCAGTGTGTTCCGCTTTCCTTTTGCAGACCACTTGCCACAGATCATACTGAATGCAAGCTTCCATTTTTGGCTTTTGGATCAAGAGGCACTACCACAGATTCCTTCAGATACTCTCTCTGAGGCCTCATGTAAGGCTTTACTAGAAGACTTACGTTTCATTAGAAAATCTTAAAGCCTTTTTTTTTCTCATGATCCGAGTGGAAATGAGACAGTTGGCTGAGGCATTGAGTACAAAACAGAGCCAACAAAAAGATCCCTAAATCCAACTTCCTCCTGGAACACTGTTACAAAGTACAACTCTCACTTTCTATCTATACCTAACGCTCTCGCCAACAAACCACAATTAAGAACTAAGAATTCTCCCTGGTAATTTTTTTTGGTTGTTTTTTGGGTTTTAATCTGATGAGATGGGCAGCAGTTTAGGAAGGCCCCATACCCGACGTTGAAGTACTGCCTCATCTCCTGGCGCCTGTTGCGCATGATGGCCTTGTACTCGCCGATGCGCAACTTCTTGCCGTCCACGAGGCAGGTGCGCTTCGGCCTGGGCTTGTATTTGTAGTCTGGGTACTTCTCCAGGTGCTGCTTGCTGAGCCGGGCCTGCTCCTCGTAGTATGGCTGCTTCTCTAGGTTCGTCATAGCTTTCCAGCGAGATCCTGTCACCAAAAATGAAAAAAAAAACCAGATGAGATGCTACTGATCCCCAAACACCGCAAGGCAGAGGAGGAACAAGTAGGTCACCCAGAACAAGACACCTTAAGGCCATTTTGCTCTGGGCTGGGAATCTGCCAGAGCTTCTAGACAGAGCTCTGGTCTTGTTTGTATTTGACTCATAAACCTCCGGGGTATGGCCACGGTGCAGAGAGAGATGGCACCGGGAATTCTGACTCAATATTTTACTGGAATTTATCTACCTTACAATGCCTTTCAGGTGGGCAGTAAACCATGATCCTGTCAGGGCAACCCCTGACAGTTTGTTTCAGGAAACGAGGCAGTATGTTCTGGAGGAATGGACACTCAGAGCCTGCTCTGTGTGTCCCCACATCTTCCCTTGGCCACGTGCCTGTTCACACCTCCTGCTCAGAGGAGGCTCCACTCCATGTGCTGCTGTCTGTGATCCATGCAGGATCAAGGCATCAGATCTGGATGTGCACAGTTTAATCATCCCTGCAAACACTGGGTCTTTCTGGCTCCCAGGCTGGTGGTCAGAATAGGAACTGACCGTAAATGCTCTGCAGTCAGGTACAGGAGCCTGCAAAGACCCTAAAGCAATGCCTCTAGAAGCTATAAACCATCCCATATGTGTCAGTGGGGTTTTAACTCCAAGACCAAGTCCTGGGGAACACTGCCAGCCCCAATTTAAAGAATTTACTGTGTCATGAAGGGAAAAGCAATGGGGTACTGGCACACCTCTCCCAGGAGTTGCACTATGGCTTCATTGCTGGCAGCCCTGTTTTCTGACTGTGTTAATGTGGATATTTGAGACAGGGATATAGTAAAGACTTCAAAATTGTTTTCAAATGCCTGCTGAAAGTTATAAACTAATATTTTGTAAAGGATATAATATGGGAGCAGAAAGTAAAAGTTCTTGAATCAGTTGCCCCATTTTATTTTTCCATTAAATATAGAAGTGCTTCAGGGTAAGATACATTTCAAATAACAGGAATAGTTCAAGCTGTGAAACCTGTGGCCTAGAAAGAAAACTTTATTGGAAAATAGTCTAGTTTCCCACTGGAAAAATGTTTGAATAGTTTCTCAATTTAATAGGTTCATAATGTCATATGTCATACTTGACTTCCTCTTGTTCCTCATACAATATGGTTAGCTCATGCTATTACTCAGGCTGGTCTCATCCCTCTGTGCCCCCAAGACTTGCAGTAGAGAGAGCTCAGTTATCCTTTCCCCAGGAAAGAAAACAGTTTCATTCCCTCTAGAAAGGCCCCTTCTGATTATTGACACCACCTTCCCATTACTCTTTGAATCCTTATTCCATGCTGCAGTCTGGGCTTCTGGAGGGAAGAGCTGGTACCACCTGACCTCACATCCAGAGAAAAGCAATGTATGAACAACGATGTCTTTGTCCTGGAAAGGGGCAATGGGCATGCCTTTCTCAGCAAACACTGCTTTGAAGCCAAAACCATCATTTTTCATGATGTTTACAACATACAGCATGCAGAGATCCCCCAGCTAGTCCCGGAATGGGAAGGAGTTTAGTGACATTGTTATTAGCTTAGGCCCAGCACCTCCTGGTGCATGGCTAGGTGGCGTTTAGGGTTTGGACTGAAACTCCTGCACGGCACTTCTTGTCCCACAGAGAGGCAGTGTCTGTGCCTGGGCATTGGTGGCAGGGCTCTGTGTTACACAGGGCAGCACCCCTGTGACCAGAACCCTGCCCAGCAGCTTTGTCTCCTGCAGAGAAATTATTCCTGGCTTTTCCTGGCAAAAGGAGCGGCTAGAAAAATGACACCAACTTTCCACTTGTGCCTCCTGGATTTGGGGATGAATGACACAGTGATAAACACGTGACTGTCAGAGCACTGCACACCAGCTAATGCTGCCTAAGAGGGAAATACAGATTGGGCCTGTGTTGAACCATGTTAGGAATTCAGAGCAAAGCAGATGAGCTCTGGAAGATGCCCAGATGTGGGTGTGCTTTCAAATTCTCCATGTAGGCACTGACACACTGGTGTTTCAGCAAAGAAAATCCCAAGAGTTAGCCTAAATCCAGAGTTGTCTAATCACAGACCTACTGAACAGCCCCAGCCCCTTTTCCTGATGCTGCATCAGGTTTTATTTATGAATAGAAAAGTTGAAAACCTAGGCCTTTAAACAAATCTTGACATTTGGTTTTTATGTTGTGAAGGGATCTGTTGCAATGCAGGGGCTCACACGTATTTTGAGACAGACAGATGGACAGAGAGGTAGAAATTGAAGTCAGCTCTCACCAATTACCATGAAAATGCTAAATTCCAGCACAGTTTCTCTTCTGCTGTGCCATTTCACTAGCTGCAAACCTACAGTCAGATCTGGGCAGGCAGACACCTGTCCCCTCATGTGACAAGAAGTAAAGTCAGGCAAACAGCAGAAGCCTTTGCAGGATCAGGGCCATAAAATGTGAAATTTTCATGTATAATATCTGTACATACAATATTTATACATTAATGACATTTGTTATATTTTTTCTTCCTGAGCCTGCACACTCAAATACAACAAAAATCCTGGTAGTTTCACCTCTCTTCCTAGCAAATTTTTAACAGCTGCCTTCTGCAGTGATACCTCCTCTTACTACAACTTTACTGTTTTTACAAAATATACTAAATAAAATTTACTAGTATGTTTTGAACTATCATACATAATTAAACAAACAATGCTGTCAAAATAAATCTCTAAAAAGGGCACACTTTCTGATGATAAACCATTGTTCTTTACATTTGATCATTTTCACTTATTTTCTTAGTAATTTACATAATCCAATCAATTATCTGAACGGTCTTCATCTGAAATTTTGAAATTTTGAAGGATATGTAAATCCGATCTTAGAATTTCCACCCACAGGGTAAGCTATGAATGAGTACCATCAATCAAGATATTAAAACTTTTTAAAAATACCTTATATTTGGGCAAAATATGCTTGTAAGAGCTTTATTTGTCACTGTTTATGTGCCTATAAACACACACACAGGCAGGCATGGGTACCTATGCACAGTGCCAAACCCAAGCCCAAACAAGGTGTGATTGCAGAAACTTAAGAAACCTTTCTGTTTATGGGAAGATTTACAGTCCTGGGTGAGCTTCCTGCTCACCATCTGTGCTGGAAAGCTCTGAGTGGGTCAAGTGTGTGAGGCTTTTCTCCTTGACTCTGAAAACAAAAGCCCACTCCCCTCCCTGGACGCAGGCAAAATGTCAAGCAGGATTCCAGCACAATCCTCCCTGATGTGGTGGCCGCCATATTTAGGGGAAAAAACCCAAATTCGAAGACTTTGCAGCACCAAGCACAGCTCCTGCCCCTAAGCTGTCAGAGCTGTGCCCACACAGCTGTGTGACTGTAACACATCTGGAGAGGGCCAGTCCTTGAGCCCAGGGCAGAAGAGAGATGCCCTCACCCACGCCCCGACACTCATGCTCCAGGCACACACGGGCAATGTTCAGAGCTCTGCTCACTGCTGATTCAAAGCCAAGTTTCCCTGACAAGAATTTTCAGCTGTTTGCAATATTCTCTGACTTTCAGTCCATTAGACTGACATTTTTCAATCTGAGTACCTGAATCAGGCTGATTTTATGTTTAAAAAGCATTCCCACTAAGACAAACACTTGTATAATGTACAGGCATGTACATTTCTATAAACACACATTCCAAGATAATTTCTGAAGCTCGTAATTAACTTCATTTTTTCCTGAAATCTTTCGTAGATTTCTCAGTGAAATTAATTAAAATATTTACTGAAATATCCAAACAATGCATTATTAAATTGATAGGGTCCAGCAGTCCCATTTTAGCACTTTTTTAACAATTTACTAAAAAAGCCATTATCCACAAGTTTAAGTTGCAATGAACAGATGGATGACAAACGTATGCACAGATGAATTTAGTGACAAATCCGTGTATCTAATTTTTATGCTCAAAACATAATACCACAGTGTCAAACATAATCCCTGGAGAATTCTAGTGCTGGGAAGGGCACCTCCTCTCATTTTGCTATCAAAATGACCCTCGATTGGTGAGAACTCTATCTAAGTTACTCTGCGTGACAACAAGCTCCGTGACCTCAGTGTGCAGCAGTGCTGCTGGAAAAATGGGGAGGAAAAATTGTGGCTTTCTAATAAGGACACCCTAATATCTGCCTGAACTGTGAGCTTCTAATTGGTCACCCTATGCCAGTTAACAGACAGCTCCCTGCTGACTTCAAAAGACTGGCCTTTTGCAGCTGAGGGAAGAACTTTGTAATGTTTCTGTCAAGAAGGAAGATGCCAGGACATCCCTCTCTATTGCACATGTAGAATGAAAAAAAATCAAATGTGATGCTGTAAGGAAATAGAAACATCATCTTTCACTGTCTCAGACCTTGCTTTTCCCCATATCTGGCAGCAAAACAGAGAGTTTGGAGTCAGCTATACTGTCTGTCACCTCAACAGGATCTGTAATGAATTTGCACATTTTACTCCAACTACTGTATATCTAATCAGAAAAAGATGTCTCCATATCTCCCTGATCTAGCGCCAAATAGTAAAAGGTGATTCCTTATGTTAACAATTTCA
This sequence comes from Chloropsis cyanopogon, assembly GCA_013400585.1. NCBI lineage: Eukaryota > Metazoa > Chordata > Aves > Passeriformes > Irenidae > Chloropsis > Chloropsis cyanopogon. Next base: position 134,350 of record WEZZ01004605.1, read on the forward strand.
GCAGAATGGCTTATTAAAACCAGATTTTAGGGTATTATAAAATGCTTAGAAGCCCTTTAAAATGTCAACCAGGATCCCCAGAGACTGCGTAAAATGTCAGCCCAGCTCAAGCGCCTGTTTTAAGCAGAATGAATTAGCAGCGTGCTGTCGGAGGTTGTTATCCAAAACAATCAGTTAAGAGGGAAAACATCAAGCTCCCTTTGTACTTTCTATATGAAAAGGGCCATTCAGAATGATCTTGTAGATTTCTGAAGCTGATTACTTAAAAACAGGTTTAACCAGGTCTACTCTCAATTTAGAAACAGACCAAAACTATTACTGCCCTGTCCTCCGGCTAATCACATCATACACCCCTGACCAGTATAATCGCTTCTAACCAGTATAAGGTTATATTGCCATCAACATAACCAATTTAGCCCCCTAATCCTGTTCCCATAACTAATCTAATCATCTCCTACCACCCTTTAAATCACAGGTTAATATCATCACATCTGCCATCCATGGCAATGCGTTTTGCTTCTCCAACCAATTTATCTCGTTTCCACTTGCCCCCTGCTAACTTTTCATAATACCACTCTAATCAAGGTAAGCCTCAAACCTCTGACCAGTCTAAACCTGGCATATTTACCAGCCCTGCAGCTGGTTAATGCTGCCATTGTAACTGCACTACACCTCTTGAGCAGCCTGCCAAACCAGTGAGATCTGCAGCACAGGTACACATGTTCCCTGCTTAGCCACTGGCCTGAGGGGTGATTAGGTCCTGTAGCTGTTTTTATTGGTAAAAATACAATATCTCTAATTGGGTTGGGAGTGCAGTATTCTTCTGCTGAAAAGTTATTCACTGGCCTCAGTGAGCCTCGTTAGTCACCTACTGTGTCATCCAGCAGAACACAGAGGAGTAACTTTGGACAGAACATGGTCCTGGGAATCTGATCAAACAGTGAAAAGTTGGAAGACTTTGGCATGAGATTCAGCAGATGATGCTCATGACAAATATTGATCAGGATGTGAAGAGCAGACAGTATGGAAATCAGGGTTTTTAAAAAATTCTTTTCAATGTATGGAAGAATGAAGAACCACCCACTGTAGGAGAAGATCAGGTTTGAGAACCTGAAGGAGTACAAATCCATGGGACCTGCTGAGATGCATCTGCAGGACCTGAGGGAACTGGTAGATGAACTGGCTAAGCCACTGTTCATCCTACTGGAGAAGTTGTGGCAGTCTGGTGAAGTCTCTGGAAAAGGAGAAAGGTACCCCCCCATGTCTAAAAAAGAAAGCCTGGGAACCAAAGGCTACTCCATCTCTCTGTGCACTGCAAAATCATCACCACAATCTCAATAATTACAAAGACACAAGAACATTTCAGGTTAATACACAGTGCTGGGCAGCACAGGGGAAACTTCCATCACTGTTGTTCTTGGTGCTCAAGGACAAGAGAGACAGAAGCAATTCTGTTCCATCAGGTGTCACCCTGTTTTTCTACAGTCCAGATGTCGCTATAGGACACAAAATGATACACACGTACTTGCTTTGAAGTTTAGGCAGGAATGAAGGAAGTCTTTATTATTTGACTCTAATTTATAGAACTATGACAAGTGACTGGGTGTTGGACAAACAGAGTTCTACCTCTCTAACTACACTGGTCAACCTAAAAGTTTATCTTTTTTTCTCTTCCTCTAGAAAAGCATGCAAATTATCTTTATTTAAATGAAAGTGTGTAAGAAACTCCATTACAAAAATGTAAACAATCAGAAGGCTTTTGAAAACTGTAAAAAAACCGGGTGACAGTCAGGTGCTCAGCTAAACTGAAAATCGTCCCAAGCTTCGCTCAGGAAGAGCTGTGCTCTGCCACCCTTACCTAGTATCTTGCTGATGTTGGAGTTGTGCATGTCGGGGAAGGCCTGGAGGATTTTCCGGCGCTCATCCTTGGCCCAGACCATGAAGGCGTTCATGGGGCGCTTGATGTGCGGCTCGTTGCTGCCGCGCCCCCGCGACTCCCGGTAAATCCGCGACTCCGACACGCCCGCGCTCCCTGGAAGGCAAGAGCAAAACCTGTCCAGATTCTGCTTCAGCACGCAGCTCCCTCTGCCAGCACTAACCTGGGTCAGCCTATCATTCATTCAATGAGTCGTTATTCACAGAAGGCCAGCAGTTAATATATTGTACACTGCCTGGTTTAGTTTTTCCATTAATTCAGTATCACAGAGTATAGGCCTGATAAGGAGTTTTGATTGTTTTTAAATACAAAGCATTAAACAGCTTTTCTAAGCCACCTTTTACTGCTTAATTACATATATATACTTATCAAGCAGGTTTACTTTTTATTTTCATCCTTTCTTGCTTACAGAATGCTGGTCATATTATGTCACCTGTCTTCTACCTTTTCTGTGACAGAAAGGGTGTGATAAATGGCAGTACTGGCCATTTCTTCTTAAGCAATTCTCTAACTAGCAAATTTACGTACTTGCATGTTTTTGTGCTTACATCTCCTTAACAGTATACACAACAGCAGAGAAACAAATAAACATTACGCTTGTTTCATCAAACCAATAAAGTTCCCAGAGATGCAGAGCACACGGCACTTATGGAGGATCAGGTCTACACTTCATGGCTTCCCCGTGTGAGCTCATTTACCCCACATATATTTGCCTCCTTTAGTCCCTTTTATTAGCAGAAATACATTTTTGGTCCCATCTTGCGACTTTCAGTGGACAGAGGGAAAGGTAAAAACCGTCTCCAGATTTAAACCACCCCACGATGAATCACTGCTTCCTGCCTTGTTTCATAGCCACTTATTGCTAACAGCTCGTATTCCTCATGGGCCTCCAAAGGATTTGGATTCCCCCTCAGATCCCGCTGATACACACACACAAACCTGGAAATAAGGAAAAGCCATTTGTACTGACCGTCAGAATCTCCACTCATGTTGAAATCCATCATTGCGTGGCTGAACTTCCCATCTTCACTCTGTTTTACTGCCAGCTGCTGAGTCAGGGTCTCCAGTGTTGTTTTGTCCTATACGGGCAAGATGACAGGGTTTGGATCAGGAAAATAATTAAATATTGCAACTCCAAAGTTTGTACGTTATTCAGGAGGTTAATAGGGAAGCTAGATAACTATTCACAAGAGTTTACTGAGCCATGTACTGAAGAATAAATAATAGTGCTTTTTCTGGAAGAGACAGGGTTACAGACTCTTCCATAAAGTCCTTTTCAAAACTTGCTTATTAGCTAGTGATAAGCAAACTCCATAGTGCTGGAAAGATTGGCTTGGTTAGGCATGATGAAATTGGCTGCACATCTGAAGAATACTTCAACTCTCTCTGTTCCTGGGACTGCAAAGCTGGCCTGGAAGTTTAGGTGATCCATGCTCTTTTGCAATGTATTTATTGCAGCACTCTATTTCTAGCCTGCAATCCAAGTGCAGAGACATGGATGGCTCTGCTCTGTTTCTTTTTTAAAAGGCAGTATTTTAGGAAGCAGCTCATAGGGCAAAAAAACCCCACCCTACAGCTCAAACTTGTTCAGGCCTTGGGAAAGGTTCAGCCTGAATTAAGCATGATCCTCGGGCAGCAGCTTGTGCTCTTGTCCAGACTGTTTTGTCCAACCCTGCTAACACCCCGTCCATCATTCATCTGGTCAGAACTAACTGTGAACCCTGGATTGCAACAGGCTGGTGTGTGCTGCCAATTAATCTGTCAGGCTGCAGCAGTGTCTGAAGACACTGCCAGAACAACATGCTGGGGCAGTTAATTCCAATGCTCTCTTCAAAACACCTCACTTCCCCCTGGATTGTTCGACTTGACAAACACAAAGGTGTTCCATTTTCCAACTGTTTTTGTTTTCCCAATGACTTTTGCTCATGAGCATTCTATCTTCCTGACAATCACATGTTTAAAAATAAATCTTTCAGGGAAGCAATACTAACATTTCAAAATCTCAGGCACTGTGCCTTTTGCAAAGCTAAGAAAATGACATGATGAGGCATGATAATGAAGTGGCTCCAGTTGAAAAAATTCTTTTGAGCTTCTTCCTGAAAGAAAAGATTTCTGTTTCCTTGCTCTATTCTACTCCTGTTGGCTGCAAAAGATCAATAAACTAAAAAAACTTCCAGTTTTCACATGGCAACTGTTTCATGTAGCCTAATAATGTCACTGGGCTGCGTTACATAAGAGAACAGAGAAGAGAACAATGCGAATACAGAAATGATTCCTGCAAAGTGATGTCCCTGCATCTGCAATTCAAACAATGGTTCAAATTTATGTAAGTCGCTGCACAAAGATTTTCTCAGGAAGAGTTAGAAACAAGGCTAATCTGCTCAACTTTGTATTTTCACAGAGTTTAGGGAACATGAGTTTAACTTTCCTATTCCTCACATTCGTTTTCACTATGAATCCCTTTCACACTCCTGGTGCTTTGCCTATATCCTGACACTTCAGCATGGAAAGCATGCAAGAGGAGTTATCCTCTTGGTTTTTGCAGGAAAAGCTCATGCAGCACACTCAGCCTATCCCAAGCAAAAGGGTTTCCATAACACTGCCAGGCACAGCAGATCCAGAAAGCTTGGAGAAGCTTCAAATAAGCACCTGAACTATTCAGGCATTTAGCTGTACCAAACTCTTTGATCCACCGTTTTTAACTCAGCTCTCATTTCCAAAGCAGCCTGTCAGAAGTCAAAAAGTCAGGAATAAGCTGACTTTGTATGTCTTCCAAATCGATTGCAGATATATAATGGAAGTCAACAGTTTTTCCTCAGAAAAAAAAATCTATTTACTGTCAACTTCATAATGCTAGAGTTCAAAAATATTTATGTCAGGAATCATTTTAAGACACTGCCACCAAGCCAGAATGTGAAAGAACATTTTCTCTTGTTGGCTATATCACAGGGGAGGGGAGTTACTCTGCTGCAGACTTTTTTTGAAGCATGTGCAAACCTCTTAGAGACACAGAGCTGAGAGTGCAAAGGGCATGAGCTTGACAGCTTCTTCTTCAGGCAGGACATGCACTCCTGGAGTCGGAGGCAGCTCCAGCTGTGCTGGAATGCCAGAGGAGCCTGGAGCTCCTGGGCTGCTCCTGCAGCCCCGAGCACGGAGGTGGCTCCCAGAGAACTGTGACATGGTGAGCACTGCAACCATCCTTTTAACATGGTGACAATTTACTCCTTGCTACTTCAACGTGTCATTTACCAGCAGTGGTAAAATGGCAGCTGAAAAGCACTTCTGCCTGACATGGAACAGAGGAACAAAGCAGCCAGCTGTGCTTTCCTGTGTTAATGTTCAGAGATGCCTTAAGTCTAAAAAGCACAAAGGCAATAATAAGTCTAAGGCCTGCCCTTGGCTGAGCCTCTGCAACAGCACATCTCCTATGAGGAAAGGCTGTGGGAGTTGGGGTTGCTTAGGCTGGAAAAGAGAAGGTTTTAGGGAGAGCTAACTGTGGCCTTGCAGTACCCCAGAGGAGCTGACAACAAAGATGGAGAGAGACTATTTACGTGGACAAGGGCAATGGCTTCAGACTGAAAGCCAGGGGGTTTGGTTTAGATTTTAGGGACAAATTCTTTGCTCTGAGGGTGGTGAGACTCTGGATCAGGCTGCCCAGAGTTAGAAGTAATGGATACCCCATTCCTAGAACTGCTCCAGGCCAGGCTGGATGGGGCTCTGAGCAACCTGGTCTGGTGGAAGGTGTCCCTGCCCAGGGCAGGGGGTTTGGAGGTAGATGACCTTTAAGATATCTTCCATCTCAAGCCATTAAAAAAAGATCAAATCCCAAGTGCCCCCCTCAAAACTGCTCCCTTCAAAACCCCAAACAAAACAGTATTAGGAGAGCAGAAGGAGATCAGCAGCACTCTGGCAGGATGCAGAAGTCTGACCAGAGGTCAGCAGCATTGCCATTTCCTGTCCTACACTCCTCCCATTAAACACAGAGCAGCTGATGTCCCCCAGTCTTGACACAGAGAAACACTTTTGCAATCACTAAAAGTTTGAAGGGGGCCAAGCAGCAGTCCCATGTCGTTTTGCTTGAAAGCATTCAGTTGATGAATTACTGCTTTTCATTTGATGGAAACACCTATTTACCTTTTCTACAGAGTCTTTCAGCTTATGGACAAGTATGTATGGAACCTCCAAAGAAACAAAGGAGGAGATTTTTTCTTCTCTGACCCTAAATAAACTGGCAACCTGCTGATATTGCTATCCCAATATTGCTATCCCCTCATAGAATCATGCCCCCAGTCCACAACAGACAAGAACATCTACATAATAACTTCAGACAATAAATCCACAAGGATTTGAAGTTTATACAAAACCAGGATCTATTTATCATCATTATCATAATGCAAAATCAAATTACACATTCCCAAAACTGCCACCACTCTGCTGTGTTGGATGAGCTGTTTGAACAGCAGCAAGGTGAGGCCTCACCCAGTGACAACAGGTGGGTTTAAGTGTGTTGGGCCCAGCAGAACATCCCTTTGTTTCAGGTATGAAATGCTATTCACCCTATGAAAAGTGCCAGGTGGCATCTCCTGCAGCCTAGAACAGCTTGTGGGACAAGCAATTCTAAAAATTAGACAGCACAAAGCAGCAAAAACAAACAGCAAGGAGCACTCCTGTCCTTCCAGGAGAAGAAACACAGCCATCCCTTGCTAAACATTAAGTGATTCCAAATTTCTGAATTTTGTGTCAGACCTCAGAAGGCTGAAAGACATTGTATAAATATCTGATTTCTTTATGAAGGGCTTCCTAATAATGATTTCTATTGGACTGTAGGAGAGACTCTCTGAAGAGGCAGCAAAAGCTTTGTTGACTGGGTCATTTAAAATTCTAATGGGTAAACCAAAGATAATACTGTAGAGAGCGTTCAATCTCAAAACAGCCCAAATGTTCAAAGTATAACCAGAAAGGTTTCATCAACAGCCCCAATGTGACGAGAAGTTTCTAAAACTTTATTAATCAAAGAAATTAACCTGCCAAAGAAGACTGATTTTTACCACAACTCCGAGAAATGCTCTAATTATATTTAAAAGAACAAAAACACATACACACATGGAATATGTCATGTAAAAAAAATATAAAAAATGACTAAGCACCACAAGTCAGACTCAGTTTTGTGGTCAGCTGCAAAAGTTAGCTGGCTCTCTGTCATGGATAGCTGTCATAGTTTAACAAAACATTGATCTAAAAATGACAAGAACTTGGTTGCAGTCTCTTTCACGGAAGAAACACAAAACAAGAAGAGTCAAAACATATGTAGAACAGCCTGATCCTGTTTGCCAGAACTCCTCCCACCAGCACATGAAAGTGAAGCAAACCCTTGGAATGCTGGAGAAATAAAAACATCCTGCTGGGTTTGCCTGCTGCCCCCAGTCCTGGCTCACGCTCGGGGTGCACCTGAGACCATTCACACCCCATTCCAGCAGGACTCCAGGGGCTCCCAGAACACTGGCACTGCTGTGGCAGTGGAGCCCTCCTCCTGCCCCTCTCTGAGCCACCCTCCTGGCTGGGCTGTTTGGTGAGCTTTGCCATCACTCTGATCTTCGCCAGAGCCCTTTTGGCACTTTGGGCTGCTGTCCCCATCGCCCAATTCCAGGTCAGCCACTGAGGCAGTCCCCTCTCCCCTCACCCTACATTCTCCCTGGCAGGAGTACCTCCCCTCTCAGTTTTGATGCCTGCAGAGAAACAGCCCATGTAGAATTCCAGGGGAGGAGTGTTCAGGAACATAACTTCACATTCCTGCCTTTCGCATCCCAAGGGAACTGAAAGGCCAGGCAAAAAAAAAAAAAAAAAGGTGCAGAGAGCCAAACACAGTTACCTACAGACTGCCAGGAGAAGCGTGGTGATCATCTCTTGCACCTAAGAATTCCACACACACAGATGGACACAGCCTGCTACCTTTGCTCAGTGTCAATACATTAAAAAGAAACAGATGGCTGCCTGATGCTGTCCTTTTGTGTGCCTCATTTCTTCCCTTCCCTTCCAACTACAGTTTGTTCAGATATTTCCCACATCTAAATGCTAAAGGTGATATGTTCAAGTAGATTTGAGTTTTGAGGAGGTAGTTTTTATCTAAGACTGATGAGCAGGACCTGGGACAGCATTTGATGTGGTTTGTGGTACTGAGGCACATCTCCTTGCCAGCAAGGGCCTGTAAATATCAACCCTTCCAACACATACCTTGGTCAACGTGCACCAAATCTTCAAGTTTTGGGTGGATTAATTGCTATGGTTGCACAATAAAAGTTCACTTTATGACAGAAAAACGTGCTGAATTATTAGACGAGCTGGTGGCACCAGGTGTTACCCATTCAACCCCGTGGTATTTTCCTTAGCTCTCCAAGAAGGTGAAGAGTCTTATGCTCCATCTAACACGAATGAAGACTTTGTAGAAGTAATCTTTCTGTGCAATCCCTCTGCCTCTTGTGATAATAAACATCAGAACAGCCTGAGTTCCCAAACTTTCACCCAGAGTCTCACCAAATGTGGAAAACATGAGGTGGGCAGGCAGTACGGATGATGGAGAGCTGGAAGAACTTAGGGGAACAACTGCAGCAGTGAGAGCTGTGCCCAGAGCTTTGCACATGATGGATTATTTGCATTCCAGACTCTGCTCCTGCATATTAATGCCATGGTGCTTCAGGACAGGTACTGTGCATGCTGTCTGTGTCCCAGTCCAAGCCTTGCCATGGCCCAGATCCTCACACACCTCTAACTGCTGTAAGAGAATTTCCAGCTCTTTTCAGAGGGATCTTTGATTCAGATTTGGGTTTTTCTGTGTCCCCTTGCCCAAGTGTTCTTCACTAATCAGTGAATTACCCACAACATTTCACTAAGAAAGGGAGGATTACTAACTGTCTACCAGAAGGGAAACTGAGTCACACATTATGGGACTTGCCAAAGGTTCCTTAGCAAGACTGATAAACATTTTAGTAACTGAAATTAGCACTCCTGAATCTTTAAAAAAAAAAAAAAATTACCGACTCAAGCTTGTAATTTCTTTATGAGTGTGGAATTGTGACTCTTGCTGATGGCACATGGTACCAAGGAAAGCAAAATAAAAATAAAGCAGTAATAGATCCACCACTGCAATGGACCTTGCTTAAGTAACGCCTGCAGGGCTGTAAAACTCATAAAAAGCACATGCATAAATGATAAAATAGAGTGAGACTTTCAAATGTTGACTCAGTAATTGTTAAACCCCTTCTGGCTGCACAATTTTATAGTCTTCTACTGTACTAATGAAAACGTAAGAAACAACAAAAAAGGGGTTTAGCCTTCCAATTATATAAACTCTGTGGACCACCAAAGAAGATGAAAGATTATTTATAATGTCACAGCAAGTTATCATTTGGGAGATTTTTTTGTTGTTGCATCAAAGTTGAGTATGAAGAAACAATGCATTTACCACCCCCTCAGCTCTTTCAGTCTTGCTTATCCAAGATCTCTATTTTTCGTGGAATAATCCACCCACAGAATCTAAAAGCAGCGTTAGAAACAAGAAAATAAAAGAACATTCTTTATTTGTGGCTCTTCCTGATTTTATAGTACTTTCTTCAAAATTAAGACACGCAGTGTGAGTTGGGGCCATATCAGTTGGTGAAGGAACCACATCTTTTGGGTTACAGCACTTATTAAAATCCATATTGCTTCAATACTGCCTAGAAATCATTGCATCTGAGTTGCAATCTACATGAGGTCTTGCACAGACTCAGCAGAGAGGTTCCTTACCAGGTGTCAGAGGGAAAAGATCAGAATGACCATGAAGACCTAAACATTTAATTACTTTTCTCTCAGGAACAGATACCAATTCACAGGAAGAATTCGCTGAAACTTACACAGTCATTTCTCTTTGTTGTGTATTGTGGACACAGGCCTTCAGTTTCTAAAGGTTCTCAAGTCAGTATCTTTAAAAGCACTGAAGGAGTCCACTGAAATAAAAAGAGGGAAATCCTCCATGATTTGGTAAGGGTCAGGCCCTAAGGTGGGGTGGTTTTGTTTTTTTTTGTTGTTGTTGTTT
>WEZZ01004605.1:146464-183816 GCA_013400585.1 Chloropsis cyanopogon
AAAAAAAAAAAAAAAAAAAGGGGAAGGGGGAGGGAAGGGGGGGACAGATAATAAGTGAAAAAACTTTCAGCTGAAGTAAATCAAAATGTTTATTGCTTTGTGTTGGGCAAAACCAATTTTGATCTTTGCAGCGTGCAAGCCTGACCTGTGTTGGTTCAATTAAATTTGTGGAAAGTTTCAGGAGGAATGGCAGTGGGTGCAGAGGCCTGTTGGACAGGACTCCTTGACCATGCCTGGTCCTGTTGAGGCTCACTGGCAGTCTGACACCTGGCTGATGGATGGGTGATGACACAATGCCTGCCTGACCTGTCACACCTTTTGGAAACTTTGTGCTCGGTGCTGATGGCATGAACAAAGAAGACTGCAATCCCCACTCAAGAATTTCTGCTGGCAAAGAACCTCGGCGAGACAAACTGAGAGCAGGGAGAGGTGTGGGAAGAGGGGGATGTCCAGTTGTTAGGGTGACACATGAACTTTTGTGCTGTGGGACTCCAGCAGGTCACTGTCTGTGAGACCCAGCCTGGCCCCACCTCGTACAGCCTTAGTGCAAACGGATCTCTGCTCACACTGTGGGGAGGGAAAACAAGAAAACAAGGAAGCATTGCACTGATTAGCTGTGCTGGAGCTCCACAGGCCAGGGAGGCACGGAGTGGGCTGCAGGACGTGTCTGCCAGGCCTGCTGGACTTGCAGTGTGCACGTGTGTGTGCAGCATCTGCGGCTGACACAGCCTCTGCTGCTCCTCGAGAATGCTCAAGCAAAATTTTCCACTAAAATACGACGGGGATTATGAAACTGGGCAGGTTTCAACTCTCGCAAAGTGATTTGGCTTCTGATGTTAGCAGTGTGCCTCTGGGGTAATTTTCAGTGGGTTTCCCCCAGTTTCAACCATTACAACTTAACCCAGGCTGACCACGGCCTCTCAGTGTCTGCAGCAAGCACAGGGCTGCTCTGTTTTACCAACCCTTCTCTTTTCTTCTCCTGCCTGCCCTTCTGTCCTGCAATTTTCTCCTGACTTTCTGGTTCAAATCTAACCACTAGGGGAGGGGGAAAAAAAAATTTATTGAAACAAAATTCTGTACTGCAAGAAAAATTTAAATGTCATGTGTTAAACCAACTACTCCGTATGTGTTTAGTAAAGTGAGCTCCAGTGTTTTATTTCTCCAAGGCAGCAGGAGCTGCGGGTTTGAGATTCTTAATGTTCCCCTTCTTCCCAAGGGGAGGGCAGGGACAAAACTCATTTCAGCTCAGCGGATCACAGCGGCTCCTGAAGAGTTAACTCTGCTCTCCCCATCCATCAGGCAGCCAGCGAGGCATCAGAAGGGATGATGGATGTAAAATTATTACAGGGCTGCCACCCGATATACTTTCTGCCATTTGTAACTAACGCTGGAACTGACACACTTTTTTCATTATTAAACATCCACATTAAGTCAACATTGGTCACTGTCATTTCACGTTTGGCACTTTCTTAAGGGGAAGAGGGAGAGCAGGGGTGGGAGTGGGAAGGCTGGAGGGAGGAGGGGTGATTGGGAGCGGGAGGAAAGACATCCTGAACCCGGTGCTCCATAAGCATGAGTAATAGGCTCGGGCTTACAGTGCTGGAATAAATATTGTTACAAATAGCTCTTTAGTCACAACCCAGCAGACAAGCACATGTCAGAGCCTTTTAAAAGGACACACTCCCAGCAATAACAGGGAGAACTTGCACCGCAGGTTAAGACACGCCCCCAGCAAGGGGAGGGGGTGTATTGGGATGTACTCAGCTTGGAGCGTGACTCCATCCCTACACATCAGAAAGGCTCCTGGGGCTGGGTGTCCTCACACAGCTGTCCCAGCCACTGCCAGCGCCCAGAACCCAGTGACAAGGGAGGCAGAGGTGCTGCCTGAGTTCCTCCTGTGCCCCAGGGAACCCCCGGGTCTGCAGCAGTGGGGAACCCCTGGCTGGCACTGTGCGTGTTTGGGCTGCTACCCCTGAGGAGTGCACCCCAGGCTGGGATGCATGCACACACGGGCTGCTCTTTGTGCTTGTCAACACCTCCCTTGCAGCTCTGGGGCTGAACAGAGAGGCCAGAGCTCCCTGGCTGATGCTGCCCGCTGTGCTGTACCTGAGTGTCACAGGTAACCAGCTATAATTAACTGTAGATGGCAATCACAAATAAAGCTATGCTCTCGGGTTTCCAAGAAACCACAAAAACACACTCCTCTCATTTATACAAGGAAATGTTTCCAAGAAAAGTAATGTAAAAATATGTTTTACTGCATTTGCAATTAAAATAGGTTTTAGTAAAATCCATGTTCATAGTGATGCTCAAAGTTTTTACTGTAATCCTCTGAAAACCGAATCTGTCAAGATGGTCCAAGTTGGATGCCCAAAAAGTGACTCACCCAAATCATCTTAGCCATTTTTAAATATCTTCTCTTATGTATGACTCCTTTTATACAGTTTTTCTCTACTTCCACAGAATTCCTGTCTGACTACTGCCTTAGCTGGCATGTCTGGCTGTCCACAGGGATCAACCCATCTGGGAACATCAGCAAGAAAACAGGACACATATGAAGAGCCCAAAGAGCTTTAACAGAGACTCCCAAAGATGATTTCCAGCCCCAAGCCTGCCCTGCTACCCCTGGCAGACAAATCCCCACCAAGAGTCTCCCACAAACGTTGGGAATGGCACAGAGCCCACCTCCAAGGCTGCAGAAGCAATTCTTGCAACAAAAAGCTCGACAGGTCTCAGAGAATCACAGGTCTCCAAAAGTACACTACCCACTGCAGCAAAGAAGGGAGAAAAATCTGGGATAGCCCCGAACTGTGTTTGTTACCTATAAACAATAATGTGCATTTCTAAGTAATAATATGCTCAGGGATACATAGATGTACAGTAGGATAACGTGCTCTTAATTCCATCCCCCATCTCCAATTCTCTAGTCAGGAAGCAAAAGTGACAGACATAATGTCTCAAAAGTTCAGGGGCTGCCACTAAGTCCCATGGTGGGATTGTGAGCTTCTGAAAAGGGAAACCCTGTAATAAAACTGTTTCTTGCTAACCAAATTCCCAACTATCTAATTCTCTGCCTCTGAAAACAGAAAAAGCCAGAATAAAGTTTAATTTAAAATGGCAGTGCTTGCTTTCCTCTCAAATCTTGCTCTTAGTGAGAAAACCTGAATGTCCTGGAGCAAAAAGACACAAACTTTAGAGAAGTTGGAATTGTTTGTCTGGATATGAACTTCTCGTATTAAAATAAATCACAGAATCAGTTAGGTTGGAACACATTTCTGAGATCATGGAGTTCAAATCAGTGAGCCCCAATAAAGTTTTGGCATTGATTGTATCAAAACCCCCAAAGCCTACAGTTGCTTTAGAAAAATTCTCTATTTAAGCAAAGCATTTTTTCTTCCTGCTACCTTGTAAAAGAACTCCTGTCTGCCCTCCACGAGCCTACCAGGAGGTATGAATTAGAGAGGAAAATAAACTTCAACTGAGGTTGAGGGTGTGAAGTGAAAACAGAAGGAGTAAGGAGAATCCCAAGAATAGGAAAGCAACAGAATAAAGTGAATGCAGATGGTTCCACTCCTGTTACTTAATCAAAAGGCTGTGCAGAGTCACTAGAGCCAGCATAAAGTCATGTGTTAGAACAACAGCTGATCTGTATTAAAGAAGATTAACTGGCAATGCCATGGTGGAGGGCCTGGGATTATTTTATGTGCTTCCACTGCCGAACAAGCCGTCAGCACAATTACTGCCCTCCGATGTGAATGACTGATCTGTAACCACAGCTAAACAGCATGCTGCTTAGGGGCCTGGGTGCTTCATGAAGATGAATTTCCATACCATCAAAGTGCTTTTAATGGGCTTCCTGATCCAACCACAAGGCCTGCTTTGCAAGTATATAGAACTCAGGATGAAGGCTTCCTGTCCAAAAGGATTTGGTCGGTTGTCACTTGACAATTCCCAGCCAGCACAAGGGAGGAGAGGGGGGAGATAGGTAGAGTTGTCTCTGCTTTGGAGGATTTATAAAAAAAAAAAAAAAAAGGAAAGAAAAAAGAAAAAAAAAGGGTACAGATGCTTTCTGAATGCAACCAACTGCTGTATCCACAGCTGAATTCAATGTGCTTAACAAATAACGGCAATTTAGCCATGCTTGCGAGGAAGAGCTCGAGTCACTTTGCATTAGCATCTGGCTGAGTGTTAAAGTCATTTCTACATGGGGAGCAGAGAAAAGGAATTTCTGCTCCGAGCATCCTTTCAAGAATGCTTAAATATTTGAATATAAATTCCTTTGTGCTTGTGATCACTTCTTCTTATATCTGACACTCTGCTTTTCCCTTTTCCCTTCTGGTGCTCCTCTCTGTGAAATGCCATAAACATGCTCTATCCCTCTCTTTCCTTCTCTCTCCACAGAGCAGCACCCTTATTCTTCTGAGACAGAGTGTGTGTACTGCCAGATACCAATTTCACTGACCTCTTTTTTCCTTCCCCTTCTTCTCCAGAAAGTGCATGAAACTGGAGTCATTTCTACATCCCTGACACCCAGGATAGGCTGATGAAAAAAGTACAGCGGTGAGAGACTCACATGTACAGTTAACATTCATTACTCAGGCTGCTGGCTCCTCACAGCTTATTGATCAAACTCCATCTAAAACCAGGGAAAATGGAAAGCTATCCAAATTAGCAATCTGCTCGTTCTGGACAATACTGTTTGACTCACAAGCTTCCTAGGATGACTGGATTTCAAGTTTCTGCTAAATAGCTGATCATTTTTATTCAATGTATTTACCTGCCTGTCTCAGTGAATTGCACAGGACCTTGCAGTAGGAGTGGTTTCAATTAAATGCAGCTGACACCAGATGTGACAATGGGGATCCCTGCACTGCACTGATGGCTGTATCACCTCAGAAAATATTGCAGGGAAGGAGAGGAACAGAGGAGGAAGTCTTGCTGAGCACATGCTGCTGAGATGTGTATCTTAGGTGGCAGCATTGTAGGGACAGCTCACAGTAAATGTGGCAGCAAGCACTGGCAGGTCTATTTATCCTCCACAAGCCAAGGCAGTGCACAGAGAGACATCAGGCACTTACAGAGAAAAGAAGCAAATCACAGCCTCAGTGACACGCACCCCAGCTAGAGCACACACAAATTTCACTGGAGAATATCCCCTTTGTTGGTGTTTTGTTACAGCACAGCTTCACGGGCCAGTCCCAAAGCAGAAGGTGGTATGGCCCATACCTTCTGCTGCCTCTAAGTTTCACTGCAAATATTTGGTGCAGTTTGTGTTGTCAATTCTCTGCTTTTCAGTTTTGTTAAGTCATCTAACGTGACATGACAGTGCTACATTGCAATGGTCACAAAATATCATATATGACAACCTCACAAGGCTAAATACCCAGAAGCTGAGCCTGAGTATCAGCAAAGCTTATGTTCCTAAAGAAGCTTGAATATTTTCAAATCCAGCTCATCTCACAAACACATGTAAGCATTTCCATAAAGCAAGATTTCCACTTAGACCCAGAGATTTCCAAGATCACCTTCTCTTAATACATGTTGACAGGCTGGAACAGAGAATTAGTGGTCTCCAAAGTTCTCTCGGGCTTTAACTGTCTCTCCCTCCTCCCCAGTCCCCCCCAGGGGTCTCCAGGTCTCTCTTTCATGTCATCCTTTGGCTGCGGTTTCCATTTTGCTTTTCACTTTTTTTTGAACTATTCTGTTTGAAAAACGGGGAAGGGAAAACAGAGTAAGAAGAAGGAGGAAGAGAAGGGAGGAAGAACCCGTGTGTCAGTGTGGGGAGGCAGATGAATGCTCTGACCCCTTGCAGAAGGAGTCTGGGGAACTCACTTTTTCTGTCCTGCAGTTATTGAGCCCCAGGCTGTTCACCACGGCCACCTTCCCATCCAGCACCTGCTGCTCCCTCCGTAGCTGCTCCTTCATCTGCCGGGCCTCCTGGATTGCCTTGGTGACAGCATCGTGGTCATTTAAATAACCTGACGACGTGACAGAAGAAAGGATGTCTCAAAAACAACCCAGAAAGTTACAAGGAAACACTTCAGCTTTCATCAGCAGAATGCAGTTTATCATTATTAACGAGAAAGAGTAAAAAGGCGATGCCCACAAACCTGTCTGTGCTCTGTAACTCTGCTGTTGTTGTGATAGAGCCACCTGGACATAAAGCAGGAGGAAACCTCGGTGCCAAAATCCTCACTGCTGCTATTTGATCCCATTAGTTTCAATATTTCCCTGCCACTGCAGAGGTTGGCCCCGTGGCTTGTGTGCAGCAGGATGTAACTGGATAAGAGTTAGGGAAAGCTTTGATCACGCCAGCAATCCCAAACTCTTCAAAATAGACCGTTTCATTCTTCCCCTTCTTCAAACTTGTGAATACATTAAAATAAACCACAGGTGGCGGTGGTTTGCTATACATATGAAATGCATAATGGCTGAGGAGAAAAACCTCATCCACTGAATACTCCCCACCACCACCTGTCATTCATAAATGTACAAGAAACCACAGCTACACGGACCTACATTCCCACTACTATTCATGCTGCTAATAGTAGGTCAAATGTCCACTGTTTTGCTGCAAATTCACAGCCTAGGGCTTAGCCTCAGTAGTCACTGAATTATTTCCTTTTAAAATGTTACAAGCATCACCGGCACAGCTAATACTATTTAATTTTAAATGTGACACTTTGTCATTTTTTTCCTTCAGCGTACCGTAGATTATACTTATTATGATCTGCATGTGATTTGTAGGATAGAATACTGATGGGAGACTCCAAGCCCCAGTCTATTTTTCAGACATTAGAGTAGAGGCTAATATCTATCAACCTCCCTCTCCCCTCCACATCCCCACACGTGTGCGTGCACACACACACACACACACACACACACACACACACACACACACACACACACACACACACACACACACTTCTTTCTGTCTTTTAACTAGGGCATAAAAACGGCATAAAATGAATCTGTAATATGAAATTGCCCAGAAAAGGGACTTCTGTTTGTGACATGAGGCTAAATCTAACCAGATCCATTGGTGAATTGTGACAGATGGAGGGACTGTGAGACAGAAGGCAGGCACTAATCACACACAAAATGACCGGCTTGCCTCAACATGTTCCATGGATTCCAGCAAACTTTACACCCTAATCCATTTTTAGAACAAAAAACATCTGGGCCATAAATCCTCTAATCTGCCAAAACACGCTATTAAATCCCATGATTTGTTGAAAAACACTAAGATTAAAGAAAGGAAATATAAAATGGCTAACTG
This sequence comes from Chloropsis cyanopogon, assembly GCA_013400585.1. Classification (NCBI taxonomy): domain Eukaryota; kingdom Metazoa; phylum Chordata; class Aves; order Passeriformes; family Irenidae; genus Chloropsis; species Chloropsis cyanopogon. The sequence continues at coordinate 153,744 of WEZZ01004605.1, forward strand.
CCGTGTTAGGAAAGTGTTATTAATACTCTTTCTTTGTCTCAATTATGAATGTTCTGTTCCTAAAGAGCCTTGTCTAATCATGTCAGATTACACATCCCTGTTGTATTGCTAGACTCTTCTATCTGATCTGCTGATTGCCAAAAAACATAGGACATTGTCTTGCTGCTTAAAACATTTCTGGGGAAGAAGCTGATGTCAGATTAGTTCAGTGCTGTGCTGCTGTCAGGATTTGAGCTTGGTTTGGGGTTTTATTGTTGGTTTTTTTCCACTGTGGACAGAGTGGGACTGATACTCCCGTCCTCCTTGGAGAACAAAAGCTAGAAAGAAAAGTTCCTGTGCAGTTTGACTGTTGTTAATTGTACTAACAGCTAGCTTTTGGCTAAAACCCCAGGAACCCTGAGAGTTTTATATGAAACAACTTGATCCACCATTGCTTTTATCAAATGACCCAGTTCAGTAATTCCCAGCCAACGGAATTCCAGTAATTCCAGGTTTCCCAGCATAAGGAAGAATACAGCCTGCACCAGCACAGTGCTACCAGCTGATTTTTCTTTTTTTTAATTTTATTTTTTTAATCTCCATTTTACCAACTTGCTTGCTTTCTTCCCCAGTTTGCATCTGTTAACCTTTGCATCTGATCAACCTTGCATGGAGTCAGAATAAATTAAAAAGGAAGCAAATAAACAAACAAACAGCAGTATTAGTGCTGCTTTTGCTGTTGTCTAGGTATAATACTTTCAATCTGTAACAGAGCCAAATTTGCCTAGGAACTGGAATTCATGCCCTTCTCCAGACTATTTGGCTTTTCCTGAATACTGCTATCTTTGAGACAGTTTGGCACATGACAGTGAATAAAAGCAAGCACTCCTTATGTTTTTCAGTAGCTGCCAAGATGCTGGTGTGCAGGGAAATGATTAATATAGAAGCGAGTTGAATGTAAATTATTGTTGTTTAGGGTAGGTGGTGAATTATTGACAGAGAGGGGAACTGCATTACATAAAATGAACTTAGTTCCAAGGATTGCCAAACTAGCACAGAGATGTTGCAGATAATGGCAAAGAGCAGGGAGAAGTTGTTTCTGTTTTTAGTACACGGACATATGCCTGTTCCCAAAAAGAAACGCTTGGATTTAAAGTCATGCAGGAAGCCATGACATTTGTGACTGCTCAGTCTGCAGCACAATTTACATGCTATGGGGATAGCTCTGGGAAGGGCTGTGGAGCTGTGTGCCTGAGTGCAGCTCTGCTGATCATCTCTGAGGCTCTGGGCTCCTGTCCCCCAGAGAACCTGAGCAGCACACAGGCATTTCTCTGTGCCACGGGAGCCTCAAGAGCTGCCTCCAGAGAAGGGCTTTAATTTGAAGTGAGGGTGCTGAGCAGTGACAGCCCAGCTGCACCCCAGCAAGGTGGGCTCTGCACACCTGGACAGACACCCTGTGCCTTGTGCTGACAGCTCCAGTGGTGGAGCTAACTGCCTGACAAACGACTGAGGGTTTCCCAGTGGCTTTTTGCAGAGGGATTTATCACTCAGGATGACAAAGTGATCCACTTGCCCTACCATGTCAGGAACCTTTGTAGCTTTGCTACCAGAATTTTTCAGGGTGTAGCTCCTGCTGGAGGGTGACAGGGAATTTCAGGCTCGCTTCAAGATCACCGAAGAGTTTCAGTGTGGCCATGAGTCCTGCTTGCTGCAATTTGTGTTGGGTCTGACCTAGCAGCTAGCAGGGGACTTTGTGGGGTGTGCAGGAGCTTCTCCTTCTCGCAGTCCTCCATTAAAGGATAAACCTTTGCTAGAAGTGCACTGTGTCCATCCAGCTCCTGCACCAGCTGAAGACAGCTTATCTTGCACATACAGCACGCACAGTGATACTGCTCAGCAACCTCAAAAAGTCACTTTCTATATTTGTAGCAGAGAGATATACAGCAGTGAACTCTATGTCATTAACAATAACTTAAATATGTTATCTTTTGCTCTGCAGTTTTCCATGGTTTATTAATGGTATAACACATTAATTCTCCTTACAAGAGTGACCTTTAAAGCTCTGTTCATCCTCACAGCTTTTATCCAATTACATTATCACTCATTAAAGGCACAGCATTTCAAAATCTGCACCTTGTTAAAGGAAGTAAATTGCAGGGGTCTCAAACCTATGGAAAATATCAGGTGTGTAGGGAAAGAAGATTGGAGAGGGGAGAACAAGAGATGTCTTGCCACTGAAATGTGAGTCAGATGCTTAACTTCCCATCGAAATATCATGTTCCCTCTACTCAAGGACAAAAAATATAATGTGAAAAAAAAAATTCACTGCATTGTGGATGGAGAGCAGCAGGGTCAAGCAAACTGTAGATAAAATACATTCTATGTATCACAGTTAAAGAGTGTAGGGTTAATAACAATACAGACATTAACAATTAGTAATGTGATATTTAAAAAATATTTATGTAATTGTAATGTGTCATATCAAATAAATATTACTGCACAGCACTGCTGTATCACAGACATAGCTTCTGGAAGGTTTGACCTATGGCTTCTTTTGGGGTTTTCTGTGCTATCCCTGAAAGTGGCCAGGCAGGAGATGCTTTAGGAGGAACACAACAGACAGCAGAAAAAAGTACATCTGCCTCACTCAATTCCCAAAACAGAGCTTGATTTACATAAGGAAATCCCTATTCAGGTTATACTCAATCACCTCACAGAATGCAACACTGCAGTTAGAAGGATCAAGAATGGGTGTGCACACATTTTCCTTACACACACAAAACCAGTCCCTGTAACACATCAGATTTATGAAATTACCAACAACACTGTTACTATTTAGATGGTCTTTAGGCAAAGACATAATTTTGGCAGGAGGAGGAATTATCACTATTTTCTGGAATGATGTTAAGAACAGCCAGTCAAGACTTTTTTCAACACAGAACAAGAAATTTGGGGTTTTCTTGAATGAACCTGGTTTTGCTTGTTACACCACTGTTTTGCTTAACACACCAAGGTAAAATAATATTCCATTCAGCATGTGGATGGAATAAGGATTAAAGCTGCAATTTTGGAAAGATGTAGAGTTTTAACTTTAAGAGATGTTTTTGAAAGTTCATCCATCACTTTTAGATGACACAGTATAATATCACGGGTCTCCAGCGCCCACCATTAGCAGGTCACTGACTTTAATGTGTTAAAAAACATAAAAAAAAAATTAAAAAAAATTAAATTATTAAAAATTAATTAATCATTTATTAGAAGTTAAAGCAGCATCTGAAATTACACAAGCCTTTGTTTTCTGGGTCTGTAGAAGTTCAGAAGACTGAAAAGTTTAGACTGACTTCACTGGAAGGGAAGTCCCTGCGAGTTTCTCCACTGACACCAACCAGTGGGAGCACGATGGTCCCGCAGTGCCAGCCCCTGGCAGTGCTGAGAGAAGCTCCCAGCCCCTGGGGAGCTGTCCCTTGCTCTGAGGGGTGACACACACACCGAGCTCACCTATTGTGTTGGCTCTGGCCGAAGGACTCGCTAGCGCTGCCGGCACCGAGGACTTTAGTGAGCTGGCCCCGCTGTTTATCCTCAGAGCTGGCATGTGAGGAGAGGTGGGTGACGTGGGAGATTTGCCATCAGATGTCTTGGGTTTGGCTGAAAGGTTCAGAGGCTGGGCCACTTCATCCTGTGACAAGCAGAGGAGAGAAGAACGTTGTCAGCAGCCTGCTGCTGGCACGGCCCTGCCCCAGCCAAGGCAGCGCTCTCGGCCCCCATGAGCGCCTAAACCTGAGCGGCTGCATCACACACGGGGAGATCAGATGTGATACCATCTTGTCGCTCCAGTTTGGAACTGAAATGACTGATACACTGGAAAATCGGTGTGACACGATCAGAGAACATCACCCATTTGCACTTTGTGTGAGAGTTCTCTCTGAAGAAATTATTCCCATCAACGAGACATCTGCCTCTATCGTGAAAATAAAGAGCAATTTTACAGTTACATTTTATTTTGAATCTTATATTCATTAATGAAGTAAAAACTGAAGGCCATCTTCACTTAAAACTCAACCACCACAGCCAAACTGGGCAAACAAGTGAATGGGGCTTCAGTTGTTTTTGGTTTTTTGTTTTTTTTTTGGTGTGCCTTTTCTTCAGGCTTTGTTTTGTTTTAACTTGTACTTTCCCCTGAACTTCCCAGACTTAAAATTCCAAGCAGAAAAACACCATAGGAAACAAATACCTTCTCTTCCACCTTAACAAAACCTGAGACAATAACCTGGATAATTCTGCACATACCCCTAGATGTTTTTATCTGGCAAAGCTGAACTTCTAGATTTCAGCAATTATTATGTGAAAGCAGAAAAATTGGGTGACATTTTTTTCAGGGTAATGGAATTATTCCTAAACCTGGCTTGACTACAAACAAGAGTGACAGACAGGGCTATAAAAACGTTAAAATGCCAAGTAATGTATTTTTGTTTGACCAAAGTAAAATACAATAAGAAAAAGTAAAAAAAAACACCCAACAGAGAAGGGAGAAAAGGATTTTCAACAACGGGAGCATTTCAGAAGTGATTTTCACTGACTTTTAAATAAGCAGAACTAATGGATGTGATATTAGATCAAATCATCACATAATGGCTCAGCTCTTGTCTGACACTGTGACTTAGGAAAGTCATCCTTTAGCTATGAGAAGTGCTACATCAGACAACTGGGTTTCAGCTCCAGGCACTGAAGAAACTGATTCTGGTCTCCCTAAATTGTAACTACATTTAGTTTTACAGAATTATTCCTGACCTACAACAATGCAAAGCTGAGTGAGATTAGACTCAGCTTTTGGTTTTTGTGGTCTTTTTTTTTTTTTTTTGTGTTTGACTGTTTTACTGCTAGCCCCAAAATCTCTGTAACTATCATGGAACCGTGATTCTTTTCCACACAGGGGGTGTGCTGCAGTAAAGAAGGGATTTTATTGCTTGTGGAAGTACGATGTAGATGTCTCCAAACATAAGACAACTCTGCAAAGCACTGTCATGTAACTTTTCCCTTGCCTCTGAGCAAAGCACCTTTGCTATATTTGATCATATTTCTACATTTGGTTCTATTTCTACACAGTTTTTGACAGTCATAGCAGAAAAACATTATCAGAGGCATAGTGGACAAAGCTGTCACCCTTAAAGTGATGTTGAAGCCATCCCAGAGGCAACTTGTGCATAAAATAAATGGGAAAAAATCAGTGCATAAAATTGCCTTAAGAGCCTGCATCCTACGCTCTCAGAAGTGAATTAGGTACCTAGATGGCAAAGTTCTGTTGATCTTCTAGGAGATTTAGGCTGCAGGGTTAAAAATGTCACCAGTAACACTGGCATTTGACATTTTTAGAAGGGATTTGTTACTTCACAGAAATACAAATCCATTGCATGAGAATACAATAGATAAAAATAAAATAAAATAAGAATAATTTAAAATACCAGCCAAATGTAAGGGGACTTGCTTTGCTGCTCCCCTGATTCCAATTAGAAAATAAAGATGTCTCACAACAGTCCAGCTATGATGTTGTGAAATCACTACTGAGCTACTTGCACGGAAGTTTGAAGCACAAATGAGCCAACAAACCAACCAAACACAGCGCCCCTGTGCCAGACGAGGATCCCTGAAGAGCAAAGTCCTGTATTGATCATCCTCATCATGAAAGATTTTTTCAGTCTCGCCCTTTGGCCTCAGCCCCTCAGCTATCCTATCCCTATAATGCTTATTTCCTTCCCTTCTCTTGCTTCTTCTCCCTTTCCCCAGCTCTTCTGTTCCTTTTTTCTAACCTGGTGTGAAGGCAAGGTCCTGCCCAAGTCCACTATACAGAGGTGGTTCTGACCTCGTTTAATGCCAGCTAGAAACAGGGGAGGTGTTTTTTCTCCCCATTGTGGGCACCAAGCAATGAGGCTGTTTGTGTTGCAACTATTCTTGGTGGTAAGAATGCTCTTCTTCATTCAAGTCAGCACAGCCTTCTCTGAAGCCAAGAAATAGAAGGCCTTGTGGAAATAATAGAAGTCGACAGTTCCAGAGCTGATAAATGTCACTCCAAATTGCCCCTCCATTCACTTTCATTGTGTGCTCAGGCTAATGGTAAATTAATCGGAGGTCACAGAAGCTTGGTTCTCATAAAGGAGGGTAAGTAAACAATTTTCAGCTATTATATATATTTACAAAATGATACTACTTCACCGTTTGGTCTTCATAACATTTTTACTTCTGTTATTTCAAAGAGCATTCTCAAATCCTCGCTGGAAGTCAAATGCATTAAAAATCCTACGTTGCATCACATTTGGTAATAACTTCAGTCATTTCCTTTACAATAGTGGAACTACACTGATTTATTCCAAAGGACTCTAACAAATATCTGGAGGACAAGTAATAACGTACAATTGTGTTAAGCGTGAAGATGACTCTTAGTATCCTCACTCCTAGCCAATGTTACTCTTTTCCCTTTCTGCAGCCATAAATTCAGAATCCTCTGCTTCTTAAATCAAGAACTGTAGTGTCTTCATTATTGATCTGAGCCTGTGCAACCCCAATAAGAATTAGGTGCCAGTCTACCTTTATTTTTTAACCATGAAATCTCCCAGCTATCATTCTGCCACATTGCAGATTAGCAGATTTGTCCCAATTATGCCAGGGCTGGGTGTAAGACAGCTCAGGCAAGTAAGAGACATAAAAGATAAAACATGCAGCATCTTCATTTCAGGTAGATGGTATCTTTCAACAGCCAGGAGATTTGATTTGATACAGTGGATCACAGAATCTAGAATTACTGCCTGCACTCAGTTTTTATTAGAGAAAGTATTGATTGGTCCCAGCCTTTTTTTGAAATGCAGCTATTCTAAGATGACATTGATAAGGTGGGTTTTTTTCCCCAAGCCAGGATTTTTTCAAGAGTTAAAGTCAAACATTTATTTATGTTTCAGCCAAAACATTAATGCTGAGACTAGAAGACGTTAAGACCCAAAAGGCTTGTAATAATATAAACACAGATGTGATGAAAATAAAACATGATCTTGATTAAAGGTTATGAAATGCCTCTTTAAAAGTAGCACATTTGTCTTACAAAACAAAATACACACAGGCACAAAATAAAAGTAGAGAATAAAGCATAAGCAAAAACACACCAAGGGGGGCTAATAAAATCTCCCCACAGAAAGCAGAGCACTGGCAAAGAGATCCCCATCCCCTGTATGACAGCTGGGTCACAACAGTTGCTGTTTTGGGGAGAACTCATCTGCTCCCCAGGACTGGAAGGCTCATTAACCAAAACTTGAATTCAGAGAACTTCAAATCCTTGATTTCCTCTGGATTTTCTTCCCAGGTTGCATCCAGATATTCGAGGAAAGAAAGAACGTTTCACCTACACCAGAATTTGGGGGGTAAATAAAATATTCAGGAGCTGTATTTTGTAGCTTCACTCAACCTGGATTAGTTTAACTCTGAGCTGTCATATTTTAAACTTCAGACCCAGAAAATCTCCAAGTTTAAGTGCCTGTCATGGAACACAGACGGGAATGCTGCTGGCAAGCTGAGCGTGGATCACGCTGCTTTTATAAGGTTTGGATGGGCCTTTCAAAAGGTAAAATGCCACAGGTTAACACAAAGTGCTTATTAACATGGGGGGGGGAAATGGAGGAGAGGGAAAAGGAAGGGATTTGGCCACAGCCATACAGTGACAGCAGCAGAGCTTCAGACAGACCCAGGAATTCTGACTGGCAGTCACCAGTCCTGAAATAGTTGGCTGAAATGATGTCTTTTCTAATCTTTCCATCATGCTGTCTCTATTTACTTCCTCCTAGGATAAAAGGTTAATTCATCTCTATGGAGAATAGATATGGAAAAAGAAGGGGATAAAATCTGATTTTGAGAACCTCTCTAAACCATTTATTAAAAATGGCACTATTTCAACACCCAGAGCTGAATAAAAGACTGATAGCCCACATGAATGAACCAGTCTCAGAGAGTGAAAAAAGGGGGTGGGGGTGCTGGTGAAGAACCCAGATGACTCCCTAGGATTTGATAACCTCACTCCTGGTCACACATTTTAAGGTTAGTGCAGTATTAAAACACAGTTACTGAATTATTGTAGTGTCATTTAAATCCAAGTGCTGGATCCCACCGTGGCACACGCTGGAAGCCCAGGTTGCAGGGTTTATTAGAAAATCAGGGACTGCTCTGGGTATCATCTGACTGGCAATACAAATGGGCTTAAATGACCTGGCTTAAGCACAGCCCAGCCTGCTCTGCTAAAGAGGCTTTTCATGACCTCTGGGAACACATTCACCACATCTTGCTGCCTATTTAAATGACCTTGACAGTACAAATTGCAGCCAAATGAGTTAGAAATAAGAAGCCAGGGAGGGAGATTTCTACAAAATTGCCTCTGCCACCTCAACAGAAACAAAGCCTCATTCCCCCACCCTGGTTCTGTTTCCTGGAGATCTTAATTTCAATAGAAATGCAAAATCTGGAGCACTTACTGGCATGTCTGGGGCAGAAGACAATGATGCTATTGTTGCCCACCGAACAATGCAGCCACTCAGTGGCTTATCCAGACTCCTGCTTATCCCAAAATGTCTAACCAAAATAAGAAACCGAGGTACAACAGCAGAGATGCAAAGAAAATCCTCTGGGATCAGTGTCCCTCAAGACTGCAGCTGCCCACACACTCATACAAGGACACTGGCAGCTCCCTTCTCATCCCCTCCCCTTCTTCTGCAGCCACTCATGGTGGAACTATCAGTGGTGATAATAAGAAGCCAAGAGGCAAAGGCAGTTGTGAAACACGTCGTATAAACGAATCATGCTGCTGATATTATCCTCACTGATGAAATAATTGTATTAAATTAAGCAGGGATGTTCACATGACAGGATGGGTGAATTAGATAATGCTCATCTGCAGCTGTACCTCCTCCTGCCACATTCTCAAGTTTTGATTAAGAATAATGCGTCCCTTCCTGCAAAGGTGGAAATGTCTCTAACTACGCAGAAAAACAGATTCGAGACATAAAACCAGGTATCTTGGTTATGATACAGTAATAAACACAACAGAATTATTCTTCAGGTTCAGAGAAGTCACTTTATTGTTTCCTTGCCCACAGGTTTCAGCAGCAAAAGTAGAAGGCATGACTAGGCTCTGGTTAGAAAGGAAGAGGCACTGGAGACAAGGATGAGGGCAGGTATGAGGAACAGCAGTGTTCTCTCCTGGTTCTGCACACACCCTTACTTCTGTGATGGTGCAGAAAGATCTCTACCTGGATTTTTTTCTATACCCAGAGCACCTTTTTTTTTTTTAATTTTGATTTTTATGGTGTTGCTCTGCTGAGTACCTTTTCCTGAATGAGTTTCTCTCAGAAGGCAGGTACTTTCTGGACTCAGGGCATGTTGTACAACCAAAGTTAGTACTTTACTGACACTGCTCAAATACTCTAATTCACAGGACTCAAAACAAAGCGGGGAACTGAGCTGCCTTACACTTGTGACAAATACTCTTTTTGTTCTCTGGCCTGCATGCAGGGAACTTCTCAAGGAATAAATAACTCCCAAAGGGTGATTTACACACTGGGAGGATTATTGCACAGTCTCCATTCTTGTTCATGGAGAAAAGTGGTGCAGGAACAAAGCAAGTGAATCTGTTTTGTAGCATCTGGGACAGAGAGGACTTCTCCCCCAGTCTCCTCCTGCAACACTAGGGACTCTCAGTGAGGATATTTTCTGGGGACTTCTTCCTCTCAGAGAGGAACATCCTCCCTTTTCCTTTTTCTTTACAGCAAGTGTAGTGGCCAGGAAAGAAGTCAGCCATCACAAAGACTAATTTGCTGCCCGGCTGCTCTGATTTTGTCTGGTCTGCACGTTGTCACAGTAAAGACCAGAGAGCTGCTGGGTGGTTTCCTCACTTTGTACTTAGCAGTGCTGCTTCCCAAAGCTGTATGCAGAATTCCCAAACAGACACAGGGAGAACAGAAGAGGAACATGCAACATGACCTGTTTATGAGCACGGCAGGCCCCCAGAGATTCCTCCCCCTCCACCCCACAACCTCTGTATGCCACACAGCACTTAGTCTGTAGCGCCTGCTCTGGAAGGCACAGAACACAGGTGCTGAAGTAAGAGAGGAGAAAACACCAATCCCTAGGATCACTGCAGTCCTCCTGCTGCCCCAGACAGGGAAGAGCGGGATGTTTCAGCTGCAGGGCAGACCAGAAGCAGCGTCTAGGGAGAGAACTGTGGAACTGCTCTTCAAAGTCCATGTCCAGTGGTGACCTGGGGGAAAAGCTTTCCTTTTGTGCAGCACCTGGTCAGACCCCTGCACGCAGGAGAAGCTCTCTGAAGGTCTTTAGGAAACTCTGCACTTGGACCTTGTCCTCTGGGGTCTTGTGGAGCACAAGGCAGGCTGCTTGGCCCACAGAATACACCAGGACATGCAGCTTAGCAGAATGAACAGCCTGGGACGTGTTTACCCAAAATTCGTTTGTTTAGTTTCACAAATCTTCAGAGACACATCCTCCAAAGCACACTTGCAGCTTCTGGCTGGCTTTGGACTGTCAAAATGCCCAACCATCCTTGTGAACTCTGCTGGTAATCTCCACAGACAAATAGCACAATGTGTTTGAGGAAAGCAGCCAGTGTGAGATTTCTAGGCTCATTTTCCTTGACCACGAGTGCTCACCAACCTCTAGGGAAACCTGGTGACTTCTGGATGCTTTCCCAATCCAGGCCCAAACTTCAAGCACCTGTTTTCATCCACACAGAAGTAAATTACTTAGTCCTATCACCATTGTTCTTCTAACTGGGCATTTGCTCTTCTGTTTGACTGGAACCAGCAGAAGTGACCTCTCACCACATTGCTGAGAGGACCCAGCAAGAGGATTTTCAGTACAGCATGAAAATAAACTGCAGGAACAGAGAGCTTTTAGCATTTACTTGCACCTCATCACGAAAAACCTCCTTCCCATTCTGCATCTGTAAGTGAGTGAAAATTTAACTCAGCAGCCTCATATACAAACAAGCCTCAGTGAAGCTGCTGCTGAGCCAATCTTGCCAGGTTGGTCCTGAAATGAGGAGGGTCCACGCTCAGCAAAGGTAGAACACGAGCCACTGCAGAAAGATTGTTCACTTGGGATTCTCCTTGTGTCTGCTTCATGCCAAACCTGCTGTTGGCTTTTTGCATCTAACTATTGTTCAGCTGAATTTCTCACATCCCTGCTTCACCTCTCTACACCTGTTTATTTGGTATCATGTTATTAATGAAGTGCTTAGGTCAGAGGCTAGGCAGGAGGAGTGATTTAGGCACAGGTCAGCAGGGACTGGTGCAGACACTGCAAATCTGCAGGGGAAGATGACAACCCATTTTTCACAATTTTCACCATGAAAATCACATCACATGCAGTAAAAATCATTAGAGAGGACCACAAAATTGTGGGGCAAAGGAAAGGAAAGGATTCTTCCTATGAAGACTGCTTTTCCCAAACTGCCCCCACTGAAATACATGGCAACCAGTAAAATACAAAAGGGGAAAAAAAATCACTTCTCCAGTGTACCATAGGAATTATTAATTAATTAGAGCTCATAATTACTCTGACAGCTTTTGCCTCATTTTACAGCTGGGAAGAATAAGGCACAAAGTGGCTAAATGATTTGCCTCCTCTCACACAGTGAGTAAACAGCTGAGTCACAAGGAAGAGCAGAGCCACTCTTCCTCAGAGCAGTGTTTGGGAGTTTCTTTGATACTCTACTGAACCTCCTAAAATGTCCAGCTGCTTCAGAACAAGTTGCAAAAAAAAGTAGACAGGGGTCAGTCAGACAGCTTGATCTGTGTTTATGTATTCCTGATGTTGTGCTGGGTAGAAACTGTAGTGGTCTGTGCCCCAGTTAATTTTGTTTTATAAAATCCTTTCTGCATAATTCTGTCCCAATAAAACCCAGAAGGCTGAAGGTGTGGAGTTGTGTCCTTATTAGTGCCCTCTTCCACCTACAACAAGGCTGTGTAAAAAATGGAAACAGACTGGATTTTGTTGCTGCCTAAACTGAAGCTCGAGTTGCCACCTTCCAAGGAATAATCCCCAGTAAATGTTACGCAGAATGAACAGCCATAGAAACGACAAACCTGAAAGGATGGGGAAAGACTTGGAAGGAAATAAAACAAGGACCTGCAAAGCCAAACAGCATTACAAACTGGTACATTTTAAATGAACAACAAGAAAACAGAAGCCACACTGATCAAAGCCTCCCACCTCCTCTCTGTGGTGGATGACACCTTCGCTGGGAGCACACCACCACCTCTAACCCCACACCTGCAAAAGGAATTAATTTCAAAAAGAATACAGACCAAAGCGAACCATATCAAAACAAATTAGCAACAGACCCCTCATCCTGCTGTGGTCAGACAGGAGAGGCAAAGATGCTCACGGTTGCTAAGATTCAGGGGAAAAAAAAGACAAAACAAAACCAACCCTTCCCCCCGCCAAAAAAACCCCCCAGCTGTTGAAAACTTTAGAAGAAACAAGTCCAAAGACCTTGAAAGAAAAGAGATTTCAAACAGCTTGGACAACTGGCAGGGGACTAAGAAATTCCTTTTCAAAAAACACCTGTGCTTTCTGTGACTTTGGATAGCTCTGTGTAGCCTGGGTAGGTTTTTCACTGAGAGAGGCAGCAAGTACAGCCCTACCAACATGTACTGCAAAGATAATACACACTGAATTCAGTGCAAAGATAATACACACTGCATTCAGTGCAAAAATAATACACACTGCACTTAGTGCAAAGAAAAAACACACTGCATTCAGTGCAAAAATAATACACACTGCATTTAGTGCAAAGATAATACACACTGCATTCAGTGCAAAAATAATACACACTGCATTCAGTGCAAAGATAATACACACTGCATTCAGTGCAAAGATAATACACACTGAATTCAATGCAAAGCTAACACACACTGCATTTAGTGCAAAGATAATACACACTGCATTCAGTGCAAAAATAATACACACTGCACTTAGTGCAAAGAAAAAACACACTGCATTCAGTGCAAAAATAATACACACTGCATTCAGTGCAAAGATAATACACACTGCATTCAGTGCAAAGATATAATACACACTGCATTCAGTGCAAAGATAATACACACTGCATTCAGTGCAAAGATAATACACACTGCATTCAGTGCAAAGATAATACACACTGCATTCAGTGCAAAGATAATACACACTGCATTCAGTGCAAAGATAATACACACTGCATTCAGTGCAAAGATAATACACACTGCATTCAGTGCAAAGATAATACACACTGCATTCAGTGCAAAGATAATACACACTGCATTCAGTGCAAAGATAATACACACTGCATTCAGTGCAAAGATAATACACACTGCATTCAGTGCAAAGATAATACACACTGCATTCAGTGCAAAGATAATACACACTGCATTCAGTGCAAAGATAATACACACTGCATTCAGTGCAAAGATAATACACACTGCATTCAGTGCAAAGATAATACACACTGCATTCAGTGCAAAGATAATACACACTGCATTCAGTGCAAAGATAATACACACTGCATTCAGTGCAAAGATAATACACACTGCATTCAGTGCAAAGATAATACACACTGCATTCAGTGCAAAGATAATACACACTGCACTTAGTGCAAAGATAATACACACTGCATTCAGTGCAAAGATAACACACACTGCATTCAGCGCAAGGATAAAATACACACTGCATTCAGTGCAAAGATAATACACACTGCATTTAGTGCAAAGATAATACACACTGCATTTAGTGCAAAGATAACACACACTGCATTCAGTGCAAGGATAATACACACTGCATTCAGTGCAAAAATAATACACACTGCATTCAGTGCAAGGATAAAATACACACTGCATTCAGTGCAAGGATATAATACACACTGCATTTATGTACAGACACACACAACTGTAACAGCAATGTCAAAATATGTTTTGCAACTGTAGATATGACCTGACAATTTGTTTTACCAGCTAATAGCTTTTCAAAGGAAAACTATCAATACAAAGCTCACCTGCCTTTAATGTTTGCACGCTATTAAAAACATACCAGATCGCTAAAATCAAAATGATTTTACAACTTGATCTTGCTGGGTATCTTTGTGTTTCACCTCCTTTTAGCAGCAAGGTGAAATCTAATCAGCAGCTGCAGAAACTGGAGGGAGTTTAAGGTACCATAGGGAATGTTGAAAGCCAACACATGCTCCTTCAGTAAATACTGCACTTATAGAAGAATTTGTTTAATATTTGTACCCCATCCACGATCCCATACGTGGGGTGAACTACTTGAGAGAACATCTGTTGGGAATGGCTGGGAATTGCTGCAGTCATGCCTTTTTTCAACTGCTGATTCCTTAGGTCATGCCAAAGAGACTCAGGCTCAGTGAGTCACTCCTTACCTAACCCTCTGTACACGGGCACTAACATCTTTGTGAAGTTACCATCAAATATCACCAAATACAAATGCTAGTGCTTTGCACAGGAGCACACGGCTACAGAAAGCCAAGGCTCACCCCTTCGCCTCAGTTCTCTCACAAAACTGAAGACAAGACAACCTTTCACCTATGAAAAGGGTTTATTCTAAGAAACTGAGCAGGCATCAGACATGTTTATGAAACTGCATGGGAACACCACCATTTTCAACCCTTTGAGTTTAGGAATTACTGTTGATGTTATCTATTTATATCTCTCTCTATATATATATTTATCTATATATATACACATATTGACCCTACCTATGTTTATTATTATTTGCTGCTGAATGCAGAACACAAGCAGAAGAGTAATGAAGTATTGAAGAGTATTGAAGAAGTATTCAGCCCCCCTTGGTGCACAGACTTCAGATCCTGTTCCTGATTCACACCAGCAGAAATGAAACCACCATCAGGACCAGTACTGGGGCCAAATTGCTGGCAGGCACAATGAACCACTAATTGCTGGATTCATTAGTAAGACTCATAGTTTGTCCCCATGAGATGCTGAATACTTTCAGCTCCTTTTAAAACCTTGCGTCTTAGAAATTAAAATTAACAACAGCAAACTAGTATTTTTGTTACACTGTAGAAACTCAGCAGGAATTTGAAGTCAGATCACAGGAATGCTAAAATTCCATTATGTAAAATTAGGCAGATTTTTATCTACCATTTCCCTGTTAATTCTGGAGAACACGCATGCAACCACACACAATAGCAACTCCATGCTGTTCCTCAGGCCTAAACAATTGGTTAAAATAGTTTTTGTAATGCTGACAACTGCCTCACAAAATACCTTTAAAACCCCCCAGTACCACACTATTAAGACCAACCTATTCTTTTCAGACATAAAACAAATGTCTATTTAAGAACACATCCAAATGCATTTCCATCACTCAGCCAGAACACTTTTACCTCCCAGGAGCTGACACTGCAAGAGATGGAAGGAGAGACAGAGAGAGAAGAGACCTCTAGTCCACCTACTGGCTTCACTGAAGGCACTGAATCCAGCTCTAGCTCATTTCAAGTAGGTTCAGCTGTGTCAAAGGTTACCCACAAGCTATTTCTTGATGATTTATGGCTGATGTCTACAGATCTCCTTTTATTTTAATGACGACTTCAATACAGATGTTAAGACATTCTTTGTCTTCAAAGAAATGTATGAGAGGGGAGCTGACATCTTAAAAAAAGAATTCTAAGAGACTGATTTGCTTTTTCTGAGCAGGGCCAGCTCTGGGCAGTTTTTATATTTTACCCAGAAGGAGGAAAAAAAAAAAAGGAAAAAAAAAAGCCGCCTTCACCCTTTTCTCCTATACTAAAGCTGCTATGTTTCTGTGACTTATTCTGGGCACAAATCCTAGAGCACTGACTCAATGTGTATGTCACCAGTTAATTATCATCAAGACAAGACACTGGGGCACTTGGTAAGCACAAGATAATTTTATCTCTTCACCAGTAATAACATGTATTATATAGCATTATTTTGCTCTGCTTGAGCCCAGAGGGATTTACAAAGTGAGTCCCAAAAGATACCACCATGGGAATCCTTCCAGCCAGCATGAACCATCATCATTTGGGGGTGAGGAAGAACAGCACAGGAAAAGCAGCAGCAGGACACACCACATCCATTTGAGATTTCAGATGTCACACTGGTGGAACTGCTGGGAGTTGTCCAAATGGGAGATTGTTTTTAACCTCAACTTCAGTCTGTGCTGTGAGTGTGCACAAGGTCTGTGTGTATGTATGTGCTGAATTTTCCTGACCCCAAATTTGGTCTGTGCCTTTACAGAAAATGTTGAAGGTCCAGACTATCCACTCATTTATGACAAATAATAAGCAAATAGAGAGAAATCAATTATTTTCAGAGTTTTAATTGCAGACTCTATTTTCTGTGGACATTTGAAACTAGGGGGAGAGTACCCAGAAAAGGAAAGAAGGTAATTTCAGAGAAGACTAGTAATATTGGAAATAAGCACAAAAAGGGTCATTGTGATCTGCAAGCAAAGCAGAAAAAAGCCAAGAGTTTAGATTAGCAGAGCTCAAGATTGACCGAGGCAACCAACAAGCTAAATTCAAAATGTATTAACTTACAGCTGTAACCTGAAGCCTATACAGCTCTTAGCATGGCTAAAGATAAAAATAATCAGTGACCTGGAATGACTGCTGTCCCTGAGAGAGCTACCTTTCAAAAGAAGGAAATTCACCCACACAACAAAAACTCCCCAGAACTGCTGCATACGTATGTGCTCTTCCTAATTGCACACTGAATTAAAGCTGCTCCACTACTCCTGTCACTGTGTTACTCCCTTTCATGGCACACTGCTTCACAGCTTTCTCTGGAGCACTCTGGGGCTGCATGAGCGCACCCCGGAACCTCAGCCTCAGAGAGCTTTCTGTGCCCCTCTTCCCAGGGAGATGTCACCTTGGCTTGTGTCTGTCACTGCTGTGGCTGTGGCTGTCCTGCTGGGCTGGGCTAGCTGGAAGTCACAAAACCCAGCCTGGCTGATCCCTGACGTGAGCTGTCACTGCCCGGCACGTCAGCCGGGACAAACCCCTGTGCCCATCCGCACACACACACACAGAGCCCTCGCTGCCAGCCCGCAAACAGGTGCTGGCACAGCCCCCCACAGAGCTGAAGGAGCACTAATAACTTATGAAATGACTCAAAGGTTGGAATGCTTCTGCAACATCATGATTCTAAATCAAAACTTTCTCTGTGCGGCTCCCATCAGACACGTGCTCTTCCCCTCCACGCACTCCCTGTGTCAAGACGCTCAGAAATCTTTTATCAAACACTTTTCCCTCGTATTTTTTTTTACCAGCTCTGGCAGTAGCTTATCTTTTCTTTAAAAGCAGCAAGGAAAAATGTAGCAACTCGAAATGAAGCAAACAGAAGCAGAACTCATTCATTAGCACAAAACGTACACGTTTGAATTCACAGTCTGACAGCATTAATGGGTAAGGACACGTGATCAAGGCTGAAATTTTAAACCAGTTTCATCTGGTAGATCCTGTCTGCCTCAGATGTTCTTTGGATACTCCCCAACGTTCTCTCTGGATGCTACTGAAGCACTTTTACTGGGAGATTCTGCAGCAAAAAGTCTACTTCTGCTGTGTAGTATTTATGCCTTAGCAGAAGACGAAATCTTCTATCATTTTGAGACTGAAAGTTAATCCCACTTTAATAAAAAAGTAACTCATAGATTAATTTTCTTAGCTGCTTTCTAAGCCTTTGAGATACATTTATACCAATCTCTAAGTTTCAGGCATGACAACATGAAGATTTTTGTTTAAATGAGATTCTTACATACTCACAAGGCTTCAGGACCTTGGACCTTAAGGAGGCTACATTACAAAATCACAGCACGTAGCCACACTGCTTTGAAAAAATGTGTGCTCTAAAGTGATGCTTTCCACATAATGTCTCTGAATCCCTCTTTTGCAACAGCTCACTTTACACCGAACAATTCAAACTGCATTCTGTACAACAAACATGTAGTTCTGAGAAACCTGAGTGAAACAGTTGCCAAGCACTTCATATAAATCTAAAGTTAATACCAATCTAAAAGAAACTGTCTTGTTGAATTTGAAAATAAAACAGATTTTTCCACTCTGCTGCTAAATTTTGCTTCTCCTCAGAGATCCACAGCTACCAGGGATTAGAGATTAAAATGTTTCAGATTAAAATATTTTTGGAGCTCCCTTGTTACGTGATTATCATTCAGCTGCGGGTACAGGAATCCTTACTGCAAAATGTATTTCTCTGCTGCTTAGTTTGAATTGCATTCTGTCAGAACATGTCAAGAGGAGCTAATTCCAAATCTAGCATGTAGCGTGGATGCAAACCACCCTTCTGCAGACAAAACAAGCAGTTTCTGGAAGCTGTCAGACTGATCACACTGGAACTTTATTCACCACCCCAGAAATTCCCTTTCTATGCTGAAAAGGAGTTGTACATTTGGTAAAAGCTGGCTGTGCTGCTGTCCACTACACAGAGCTGCCAGCACTGCCTCTGTGCTCTTTTTTGGACTATTAACACACACAGAGTGGAACAGTCAAACACTTGATCTGAAGCTGCAAAAGGGAAGGTTTAATTCTTGATGTGAAGCACCTGGCTCCTTTCTGGAAGTGTCTGGGAGAGTGGGAGTTCTCTGCTTCGCTTCCAGCCCTCCCCTAATCCATGAGACAGGCACATTGCACAGGCCTCTGCTCCTGGAATAAACACATCCCGTCATTTAGAGACTCTTAACAGCCCAGAGTCTATCAAACAAATCTCTGGAATAAAGGGTGACCTTCAATAAGAGTTTCATATTCTGAAGGAAACTATACTTTAATCTGATATTGGCGTAACTTCCTGGTCTGTTATCTGTATTTAACTTAGAGCTGATATTGGTTCCCCACCTTTTCTGTGCTGCTACACTCAGCAGCCCACAGTGAAGAATGAACTTCACGTATTTCTCCTCAAGACCTTCTGCTAAATATTTTTTAACTCTCCCCACAGACCAAGGCCCCCCAAATGCAAGGAGTATCAGCAAAAACCACTGCAACCAGAAAAATCAAGTTTTTTTCTCTGTTGCATTATGCAGCTCCAGATTGCACACTCTCCTAAAGCCCTTTTACTGTTATTTTTAGGACTTTGTGGACAACTGGCATCATCAGCTCAGCAGCTCTCTCTCAGTGGCATTAAAAACCCTTAACTTTGTGACACTGTTTTCTTATTTGGGGCTAATCCAGTCTCTTCCTGCTCTTTCTCATTTGAGCTCTTCATTCCAACTGACAGAAGAAGGGCAGTTCTGTCAGAAAAGCTTTTCAGAAGTTAATGCTCAGGTATTTCTAAGTAACAGGGCAAGACACTGAGCAGAAACCAAATGCCAGATCCCAGCACTCCTAAACACTGAGGGATTCTGGAAACTGCTTCCTGAAAGTCACATTGCCTGCTGGAACACCTTGGTGTTCAGTTTGAATGGGGATCATTCAAACCAAAATAATACCTGCTGCCCACCCCAGCAATTTGATTTATTTATATCAGGTTTAGAAGGCATTAACAGCAGAGAACAGCAGTGAACTAGTAAGGACACCGTGCTTGTTTTTTACCACTTTGCTTTACTCCTGTGTTGCTCCCTGTCTGATATTCTCTCTCAGGAATAAAGCAGTCTTGCTTGATTTGTGTATCTCACTTTTGTTTTGTGATCAGAGATTTTGGAGGGTTTTTTCCCCCTGTTTTGTTACATTTTCTTCTGAGTTTTCACTACAAAAAGTGCCAGCTGAGCCTGACAAGGGTTAATTGCCTGGCAACCCTGCTCGCAAGGCATGCTTGTGCCAGAGAGACAGGGTATCAGGAAAGAAGAGCTGTGGACAGCTCATCTGAAAAAGCATCCTAGGAGCCCCTCCACATATCTAATTTATTTTTAGGAAAGTAAGGAGGGCTGTTAGGCAGGCAGAATGCTGTGCAAGTCCCTACTGCTGCTGCTGCTGCTGTTTAGATACTGCTATTTACCATTGCTTGGAACCCATTTACTATTTTAGAAAAGCACCTTAAGAAGCTCCATTAATACTCATCGTTTCACTGTGCTCCAGTAAATGGTTTAAAAAGTCATTGTTTATATGCCTGCATGTCATATCTAGGAAGAAGAGCAAGGAAGAGGAAAACCAGCAAAGATTCTGTCACCAACTCCCCATTTTACTGTTTAGGACCAAAAGCATGGGCAGCAAATGAGAAAGGCTCGCAGGTGAAGAGATTATTAACTACAAGAATGGACAGGGAGGCTGAAGAAAGAGTACAGCACATGTGAGGTCTCAGTTTACAGCTCCCTACTCATCACTGCATCTGTACTGTAAACTTTTCCTTGATTATCTTATAGCTATTTCTGACCTGTTTGATGCTCTGGCAAGGGGATTGGGAAATGCAATCACTGAAAAATGTTTTGGATGTACTGATGTATAATATTCTAGTGCTAATTGTTATTCCGGTGCTGAAAAGATTAATAGATTAATTTAGCAAGGATTTTTTTTTTTTTAAAATCAGTGGCATATGAAGAATTGTGTCCAGCCTGGAAACTCTCAAAAATAGAAGAGCTTGCAAATGTTGGAGATAAAACTTCTGTAAATATAGCCCCAGTGTTTTATCAGGGGCGCTGTGTCTTACATCACTTTAGTGAGAACTGCTGTCCTTTGTTCTAGAATACCTCAGTACTTTAATGAAAATAAGGATGCCCTAATTTCCTGCTGCTGGGACAGGCATTCAGCAGCTGCTGAGCTCTCCCACCAATGAACAGGACAAGGACTGCCAGCCAACACAATCATGCCGTTTGATCACCTGTACACAGTCATTTTATTGTTTTTATTACTATACAGCCATTTTATTATTTTTTATTTAAATAATAATTTACAGCCATTTTATTATTTTATTATTTTAGTTTAAATTAGATGCTTTCCATTAACATGTTCAAAAATAGCAGCTCTGAGGGTACAAGGAATCTGTATCTCCACTTTTCAGCCAGGCTTCTGCCACAGTCACAGTGATGTGGCAAGGGAGTTGATGCAGCTGGGCTCATAATGGGGAGTAATGTTTTCCCCAACATCTCCCCAGGATAAAATTCCTCATTCTGCACCATCATACGAAAGGGAGAGGTGAGAGAAAGGGAGACAAATACACCCAACTTAACAGGGCTGCTGAGGGTAGTCATAGAAAATGAAGTCACCAATTTGCCTGAAGTAGAACCAGAAATATCATATAGATGAGTTTTATGGGCCTTTTTACTTTTGTAGGGTCTTTTTCTTCTTTCCTTCAGACGTCTTCCTTTTCTTTTTTTCTGCTGTATTTTTATCTTGAGTGAAGAAATCTTTCCCACCAAAACCAGGTAGTCCCATCATCAGTTTTGACTGGGACAGGAAAATCCACAACCAGCTCCTCACAGCTTCCTTACCTTTCCCAGTAACACAGCCTGTGGTGTGTCTGAATTGAAATGCCCATTTCCAAGGGCTCTTTTTCTTTATTTTCCACCTGGTCTCACATGGACTCGGTAAGAAAGTCAGCAGTGACTCCCTGCCCTTCCCTGGAGCCAGCACACCTCGCTCCCTTTCGATCCTTCACATAACTACAACCAGGATGTGAGACACAGCTGGTGCAGTGGCAGCAGCTGCAGCACCATCAGCAGACACTCTAAAAAACAGAAGAACTTGTTCTGGACAAACTCTGGCCATCTCAAGGCCAACCTGTACAAGCAACAAAACTTCCAAAGGCCATTTAATTGTTGCCTATAGGTGACATGAAGAAAATTCCATCAGAAGTGTTCACTTTGGTG
This sequence comes from Chloropsis cyanopogon, assembly GCA_013400585.1. Taxonomy (NCBI): domain Eukaryota; kingdom Metazoa; phylum Chordata; class Aves; order Passeriformes; family Irenidae; genus Chloropsis; species Chloropsis cyanopogon. Next base: position 175,554 of record WEZZ01004605.1, read on the forward strand.
ATCAGATAATGTGAAACTAAAGCACCCTCTTCAGTTAAGGATTCAGATCGATATTTGTCTGAATACTGTAACTGATTGTGTATATCCAGCTGCTCTCTGCTGTTTCTGGCTTGTCAGAAACACATTTCCTTTCCCTGTCACAACTCCCAGGTGCTACTGTGGAGCAAATGGTAGCATCACTGCCAGAAGTATTTGAATAGAACAGAAAAAAAAAAAATTGATTTGGACAATCTGTGTGCTCTTGTTGTTGATGGAGACACATCTGTGAGCAGGGTTAGGGCTGAGGCCACAACAAGGTTAAAAGGAAAGTGCCCAGGAATTGTCTCCTGTCACATTTCACACGGAGTTGCTCCTGTTTTACAGCAGATGCTACAGACAATACTCTGTGCTCCATTGAATAGGGGGGAGTGTTTAGCTATGTTTACAAGCTGCATTGAGAATTCACTCCAGAATTACTGCACTTGAGAGGTTACACGGGAAGGGCCAGGACATTGCAGCATGCAGGCACTAGATGCTATATTTATCCATGCCACATAAAAAGCAAGAAACAAAGGCAGGAATGGACAGGCCCCCGACCATTTACAAGTGAGGGTGAAGCTGAAGGGTGTGAAGCACCTGATCTGAAGCCAGTGAAGACTGGAGCTATCAGGTGAGAGTCCTGGTAGCACAGTAAAGGTCACAGTTCAGGCAAACGGAGTGTCTGCAGCATTGCTTTATTTTATCTGGTGCACGGCCCTGTACAAGCCAGAGGCTTGAAATGAGTCACAAGAAGAAGGGCTGGAAAGTTATTCTGGCTAATCCTTATCTGCTCCTCTGCCTGCTCTCTCCTCCTTGGGAGCCTGCAACCACCTTGAACACCCAACAGGGCAGCACGCAAGCACTCACACCATCAAAGGCAGAATGTGCTTAAGACAGACTTTGGAAATCCAGCGCAATTTGGCAAACTTCAAAGCTAGTTGCCTTTCAAAGGGGCTGTGGAGGAGGCCTTGGTAAATTTGAATGGTATGATTAGCATACCGGCTGTTTCTAAAACTGCTCGAGAAGAAGCTGTGTTAAAATCCATTTCCGCAAGACACGCGCATTTTTTCTTTTGGACAGGCTCCACTAGCTCTGTTTCTTAAATCAGTTTTTCTGGCATGGGTTTCTTCTTGGAAGAATGTACGACACCAGCTCGGTTTCCTAACCAAAACTTGACAGAATGTGTGCAGCACAGCATAATGGCATCTCTGCTTCGTGGCTTCCCAAAAGGCAGAAGCCTCGGAAGTGAATTTGACTGTTCCAGGTCACATCTGCTGAGAGGAGAGCAGGATGGCAGGAGATGCCAGGGCAGCCTGTCCAGCACAGTGTTCAAACACTGGTGAGGGCCACTGATAAAAGGCTTGCCAAAACAGGAGTTGCCAAGGTCTTAGAGGAGTTTCAGGGATGTTTTCAAGTCTTACTAGATTTAAAGGATGATCCTTGGCAAACTCCCCCTGATGCTTCTCAGCATTTCTAGAGCCAACAGTTGTTCCATCTGCTGCTGAGGCTGACTTTGAAGAATCCTTGCAAAGAGCAGCACACTAACTTTAACACTACACAAGAGAAGAAAAAGCCACAGCTTTTCAGAAGTGACCTAGATGTTTGCCAGTAGCTTGACACACTCTCAGGTAAGGCTGTCTCCTTGTCTCCAAACACTCGAGTGTATTACCAAAGCTGTGCCAGTGTAAACTGTGGGCTGAAAACAGAGATTCAGTAAACAGCATCTATTGAAAGCTATTCTGAGGCATTAACTATTCATCTGTAGAGGTCTGATATACAGTAAGAGTGAGAAAGATCACCACAAAGTAACTTCAGGACCCAAATTGCTGATGGGGATTTCAAAAAATAAATTTAAAAAATGTCTGTGAAACTCAAGACGTATTCCCTGACGACAGTTAGAAAAAAAAAAAAATCAGCAAAGAAAATAAACTTTTGGAGCTGTTGAACACAAACAAGCTTTGAAAAAGCAAAGGAAGGTCCACACAGACACCAACAAAGGTGTTTAGTTCCAACACACAAGCTTCAGTTTCTGCCATTATGACGGATTTGCCAACGTGTTTTCTGAGCCAGGCCGCTGCACCATTGTGTAAGCTTTATTCTAATTACTGTAGGCTCCAGAAAGGTTTCTTTACCGTTTAGCATTATAAATATCTGTGCTTGCAGGCTGGGGTTCAAAGCTCAGCGCAGCACCCGCACAGCAGCCCAGGCGGGTCAGGGGACCTTTCTGCAGCTCCCACCTCCCTGGCGCTGGGCACAGACAAAGTGATATGTCTGTCATACGCCATTACCATTAGAACAGAATCCTGTTCTTTTATTACAGCTGAACTCCGCCGGATTTCTCAGCAGGAATGCTAAGTGAAATCAATGTCTTGGATTTCCAGGCTGAGCTTGGAGGTCACAGCCACTCTATCATTTCTCAGCATTATCCCTTCTCTTTCTCGCGCGCTCTCTCACAGCCTCCAACTGGCACGCAGCAGATTGAAAACAGCATGCAGCACAGGACTTACTCTGCACAATTTTACAGCCTTTTGGAGCCCCCTTCCTTTCCTTTTGGCCCACTTTTTTAGGTTTCCCCCCCCGCCCCCCCCCCCCCCAGTTTGCAAAATAAGTTCCGTTTGTCTCCTACAGAACTGCAGGTCAAAGGCACTGGAACACCTAAAAATATGAAAAAGCAATAAAACAAAGGAGAGAACAGAGCTGATCTTGACAGCTGCCAGTTAAAAATGGTTATGCTCGATGTTACCAGCAGATATGGCAGGCCTTGGAATCCTGCAATTGCCACAAAATACACACTGTGCCCCTTAGATCTCATGAGAAATTCTCCTGCTGTGCAGGAGAAGCAAAATCAACTCTGAGATTTTAAGTGTAGGAGATCTACAAGCTGCCAGCCACACACAAGACCTCCCCACCCCATAAAATGCACAAACTTGGTAACCAAACACTATTTTAAAAACCCAAAGCCAACAATCTACCATCAAGTATTGCACATCTTTGTGATTTCTTGCTCTAAGAGAAGAGGCCAAGCCAAGGAAAAGCCACAGAAGTCAAAAAGTTTACAGCAAGGAGAGAGAGAAGAGATGACCTAGAGCTTGATTCATCAACACAGCAGCTACTGATTTCAAGCCATGTCTTTCATTCTTTGAACATGTATCTCACTGAGCTGACAATGGTATTATTTATTTGTCTGGTTATTTTTAATCTGCGCTGCTTTACTGCTAGGGTAAAAACAAGACACTACTGTCAATTCAAGGAATCTCTCCTGACGTGATAAAGGACATGGACAGCATGCTAGAGGGCACTAACAAAAAGGAAGGACACATTTTTTTATCCAGCTCTTGCTGTCACCTAAATAGGATTGCATTCCTGAGCTAAAATCTTCCTAGCTGTTTTGCAGCAACATCCTCCCGTTTCAGGGAGACATCCTGGGAACAAAGCTTCCTGCAGCCCAGAGGGAGGCTGAGGGAGGCTGGTACAGGACAAGGCTTTTGGGTGGAGGGCTGTTTGTGCTCTTGTCTGTGTGGATGCTGGTGGGGGACACGGCAGCACCAAGGTTCCCCTGGGGAATGCCAGGAATCTTGCCTCCCGGAGACACTTGCATGGCAGCAAGTTGGGCAGCATACAACTGCTGGAAAGACAGAACAAAAAAAAAAAAGACAAGAAGAATTTGGGGTGGGGAGGAAGACAGCAGAGAAATCATCAATAAATAAACAATCTTCCCAAAACTCCTCCTACGGCAGACGATGTATTTTCCTTCCAGTGGGCATTTTTTATTTAGCACATGTATGGTTCAAGACATGAATTGTCACCTCCGCTTTCCTGACTCATTCCTCCAGGGATGAACAGAGACGTCACCATGAGAAGTGTCCCAGCTTCCCTGCGTGCCCAGGGATCCAAAACAGGGAACTGAAGCTAATCCCCATGGTCTGCCAGAGCTACTGGACAATCCTTCCTTTCCTGAGACAACACAGGCATAAAAGCATTTCCACCAGTAGCATGCTTCAACCCCTGTGAAGCACATATGCTGCTGGATATGATGGTCTCTGTGCTACCATTTTATGTTTCTTTATTTTATTTGCTGTGTTTTCCCTGTTTTCCCAGGCTGTAAGGTGTCTGGGACAGGGAATGTCAAAATTTTATTTAGTAATTACTGTAGGAGTCCACTCTCAGTTGGGTTGTGGGGAACCACTAGAGTCAAAATAAATATACACATATCAATGGTGAAGTACTGTCCAGTAACTATTAGAAGCCCCAGTTAATTCTAAGAAGCCTTTCTGTGATAGATGCAATGCAGACACAGAGTGGAAATGTTTTTCTCTTCAAAAGTAAACCAGTAAGGCACTTTAAATACATTTTCATTATTAACATGTGAATACTTACAATCACAGTCATCTGTTTAAAGCTAAGCACTGCAGTAAGAGTTTAAGGGACAGAGGTCAAAAACAGTTGGAAAGCAGGCAAACTAGAAGTGCCTGGAAGCTCCCCGACCTCTGAATAAAACACAGAGAAAATAAACAGGGTGGGCAGGAGAAGCAACAATTTCTGCTGCTTTGTGCACAGGGAGGAATTCCCAAGTCAGGAGCCTGAGAGAGCAGGAATGGACTGACAAAGATTGTCCCTGCTCAGCCCCAGCACCCTTTTCCAGGACTCACACTAGTGCTGTGTGAGTGATAAATGAAAATAAAAAAGGGATTAGTGCTGTGTAGAACATGTGTAACACTGAACACAGGAACTCCCTGCCTGCAGGTGCTAACAGAGCTCCTGAGATGCAATATGACAAGGGATAACATGCAGGAATATGGAACTGGATGTGAAAAACCAGGGGGGCTTCAATACAACTGAGTCTAAGAAGTCTTGTTGGTAGTGCTCAGTTCTGCTGCTGTTTCTCAGTTTATTTTATATGCTGATAGAGGAATGAAGAGTGGAGGGCACGAAGAAATGCCAACCCAAACCAGCAAGTCTGAAAGAGGAGAATTCGTTACATGATTCTGCTGATGGAATGGCTCTGAATCTTGGACAGCCCTGAGCACAGCCCCAAAATTCCCTGTACAAACTCTTCCCTTTGCTGCTGCACAGCCCCAGCCCTTCCACACAGTTAAAAGCTACTCTTCTAAGTGTAATCAGACACCAAGTTTTTACTTATTTCTTTTTCACTCTGTTCTTTTCAGACTCTCTATTATTTTATTTGAAGCCTTTTTATTTCTTTTCTCTACCTGGATCACTGCCTGATTGTTATTTTTCCATACTTCTTAATCACCAGTAATCCATCCCGTTCTGCTTAGTCTCCCTCTCTTTCCCTATCAACCATTCATTCATCTGCTCTCTTTCTGCCTTTCCCTCCAATTTATTTATTAATTTACCCCCAGTGAGTCCGAGCCAAATAGATGCAAATCAAGGACAGATAAAGTCATCAAAAACAACCCAGCCCCAAATAAGTCACAGGTTCAAATGCATGTATTTATCAGTTGAAGCTCATATCCATTAATTCTCTCTAAAGAAGCCCAAATTCTGCAGGGAGGAAGGAACAAGGTCTCTGTGAGCTAGGGAGGAACTTCAGCAGGCAGTTCAGTGAAAACCAAGCCAGCATTACGTATGAATTAATGTATCAGAGGGGCAATGGTTGCTGAAGAAATAGGATACACGACCAGGGAACAGCTCAGACATAATGGGACTCTGGGGGTGACAAAGCAGATCTAGGGAAAGCTTTTCCTTTTCTTCTGCTTCCTGGTGAAAAAACTGACAAAACAAATTCAGGCAACTCTGGGAAAAAGAGAAAAGAAAGTCAAATGGCCATTAGGCAGGAAAGGGTCAAGCTTGCTGCTGATCTATAGATTAGATATCAGAGAACATGTCTAGCAAAATAGAATAGGGTAAAAATACCAGTCACTTTGGACACTCGGCAGTCCTGAGCCAACTGGAGATTCCTGACAGGCCATACGGGGCCTGCTGAGGACTGAGCTTCGCAGAAATTTCTGTGGGGAAGGCTTTTCCAAATGCATCTCGATCCGAAGATGGAATCACAAGGACTAAACAACATGGAATATACTCACAGCACCGTGTCTAAGACCCTGCACACCTTACAGGTTCTGGTGCTCTGTGAGCCATGGCTGGAAGCCCATTCCTCCTTACAGCCCTCACCTTTCTGACAATGCTTGCAAAGACTAAATAAGCACTGGGAATAAAGTTTTCCATGCAACAGCCCAGAAGAAAGCCTTATTTTCAGGTGAAAAAAATGGAATAGATGAAATTTCACATGTATGCCTTACTCTCACTTCGGGGATGGATGTACCTGAGGAGAGTGAAACACACAGTGTGGTGTGGAGTAACCTGGAAGATGGGGTGAAGGAAAATCTATAAAGCCTTCATTCATGCTTTTTAAAACCTTCTGTCCTCCTGTTATCAGATTCAACATCTCACCTCAATTTGATTTATTTTGAGAATTAAAACCAAACATTAAATAAAATTTCATAAAAGGTCCCTTGTTAGAGTCCGCTCTTAAAAGTCTCTGTCTGCAACACAAACCAACTATTCTACAGAAAAAGCAGTATCAGGCCCAGCTCTAAAAGGAAAAGCTTGTGTTTATGAAATTGCAAGGGTCTGAAACCTATTTAACCAGTAAGACTGCTCCTGTATCACCCTCCTATTTCAAAAAATGGAAAGAAATGCGCAACACGCCGCACATTTCTTCAACTTTCACTGTTTTTGAGCTTTTGCATGATTGAACATGTCTATTCATATTTAAATGTTTCAGGACACGATGATCTCCAGCTTATACCCAAGGAAAGGGCAATGGTGTGACCAAGTGCTGTGAAACAAGGTGGCTAAATGACAATAATTTATGCATTCATTCAATAGACAAACTGAACTCCAATAAAAGAACATTTCTACCCCTGCTTCCTACTGGCTTTGGATTTCAGAACAATCAATAAATCTCTGCAGAAATATTCAACTATCTTCTGAAATGTACCCTTATATCCTACAAGGTAAAGAAACCAAGACATCAAAAAATGCAAAGAAAATGATGTTATTCTACACTGGGTTTGAGCCCCTACTTTTTTACCCCAAACAGAGACTGGCTAAGCCATTTCCACCACCATCACCTAAAGACTCAGTGTCAAATTCTAGCACTCCAGGAGGTCATTTTGCTGCACCCCATACAGGACTTTTTATCTATAGGGTCTTGACTGCTTTATTGTGACCAAGGCATTCAGTTGCAATCAGTGAAGAGCTACAGCTTTAGGCAGGTTTATTTTTGCTATACCTAATAAATAAGGATAATATTCTGAATTTAAAAAGATACATAATACTTCTTCAAGAAGGCAGAATTGGGCTTCTGGAAAAAGCAATTAAAAAGCAAATATCTATTGTTTGTTTATAACTAAATGATTATGTTTCGTCTCCCCTGCCCATGTGCAATATTGCATGTTTTGTTAATCTTTTCTCATTAACCTCTTATGAAAATCTGTAAGGAAGCAAAATCATCAGAACAAAAGCACAATTTACAGTACACTTTAAAATAAGCAGGAGGTATGGTTAATTTTTTAATGCTGCCCCTCTATTCTTAAGGTATTAAGCAAAAATGCCTTTTTCTCCCTAGGTCACCACCTAAACCATTTGTAATTGTTCCAATATGTTAAGCAGAAATATTCAGCTGAACTCTCTAAATGGACTAGTTCTAAGAGCTCTTGGTTTGATGACTCTGTAGTACATCAACAGCAAAGCCTTAAGGTTAGGCCAGCTTTGAAAACTTTCCCCTTGGGCATTGTTGTTACACGTTAACAATGCTCATTACTGCTTGGAGGGTACACTAAAAATGAATTCTTGTTCTATTAATACAGAAAATGAGAATGAGATTTAATAGCAATTTTAGAAAGGGTTGAACAAAGCGCTAGCAATTACACAGGCAGAAATAGTTGATTCAAGCACCTATAGGCATTTGGATTACAGTATTATCTCTTATTAAAATATTTTTATTAGTGAACAGTGGAGATTAAGAGCTGTTCATAAAAAAAAACCACAGAGAGAGACAGGTGGTAGTGGGAACTGAATCAGTTCCTGCAATAAATTTGTTCCTGATAAAGTGGTTTTTCAGGGAAGATACCACAGCGATGAATTTACAAACCACTGTGCCTGAGTGTTTGAACTGTTGACTGATCTACCACTTCAATTTCTTTGTCATTCTGAGACCCATCATTAAAAATATACACATGAATGGCCTTGTTCTTTGGGTTTTTTTTCCTTTTTTTTG
>WEZZ01004605.1:183847-214279 GCA_013400585.1 Chloropsis cyanopogon
TTTCTTGTTTTGTGAGTAGTGGGGGGGGGGGGGGAGGGAAATGGTATAAAATGAGACTCACTCAGAATACATGAATTTCATTTTTCTTTACCTCGAAATAATGCTCACATAAGGCATGAAAACTTTGATTAAGGCAAAAAGAATTTTGTAATTTTGCCTGATTTTGAGTCTGTTCAGGTGGTTTTTCAGTTGAAAAGGAAAAAGAATTCACTGAAAACAAACATTTCATGTACATCCTACTGTGAGATGTTTTTAAAATCACTGGCAACACAGATAAAAGCTACAGAAATTAGAAATAAAGCTGCTCTCATTTGCGATTGGTAGCAATGCTTGCTAGATATTCTACAAAAAAAAAAGGTTCTTAATTTACATATTTGAAATGCCTGATTTTATTTTTGTCTGAGTTTCCTTCAAAGATTGTTAGTCAAACATTTCAAAGGGACACGCTAATTTGTACATTCAAACTTCAGCAAAGGCTTCTAAGTGCCCCTTGTTTGCATCAAATGGGAGATTTTCAGGAAACAGAGATAATAGTTGAACACAAAGACAGTGTGCTCCTTTAAAAACCTGCCCAGAGAACACATTTGCAAGGTGAATTTGCTAGCTTTCACTCTGGGATAATTTCAGATAATAACAATAGAGCTCAGAATCCCAAGATGCACTTAAAGGTATTTCGGTTTATTTGGGGATTTATTTTATTTTGTTTTGTTCCACAGAATTCTGGACACAGTTGAGCATTGTTACTGCTCTACCCAACATCTGCCTTCATCACAAACAATTCCTACAAGGAACTGCCCTGCTCCAGTGCTGAGGTATGCAGAGACTCCCTGTGCCACAGCACCTTGTCTGGACTTGTGTTTCCTTTATTCACCAAGGAAAAAATAGCAACCTGGATGAATTCACCCCAAAACTGTGGACCCCACAGAGACTAGAGAAAATGGGCTGATTGTTGAAAAGCTGCACTGCTCCTTCCCATGGCCAAAACCCAGCTAACTTTCCTTGAAAACTCCCATCCTGGCTATTCCCTGCATCTAGCCAAAGAGGAGAAGATAGCTAAGTAAATCACATATTAAGGAACAATAATAAATACTAGAAAGTTGGGACTGGGGTAGTTAATAGATAATTAATATACTGCTTTTAATCAGTGAGCATTGGTGACACTTGGAGGAACTGCCTAGAGAAATTTTGACTCATGATGTTCCAGTTGAGATCAGATGTGTTTCACCAAGGTGAACTTTTACACAAAATTTAGTGTGCTCAGTAATATTTTACATCTTGTTTTGTCAGACTAGACAACATAATAATCTCTCTAGCCTTAAAAAAACCTGAGACTTAGAAGGAAACATTGAGAAAAACAAGTTCTCATTAGAAAAACTGTGAAGCATTCACGAAGAGAACAAGGCTTCATTTATGCACAGCCTTGGTAACCACCATCTCCCTCACATTAGAAAAACACCACTTTCAGAACCAGTGACCACAAGTCTCCACAAAATATGATTGTGGTAGCTGATCTCTAGGGTTCCAGGCCTGCAGCCCTTATTCCTGAGAATAACCCCACTGTGGTCCCCGCCAGGATGAATGCCCTGGTTCTTTTCTCCTTTGGAACTCCTCAGGTATGACCAGCTGGGGGTCCCTGGCATCCAGAAGCAAGGCTGGAATCCAGGCCGCTGGAAAACTGAATGAGCTTTAGGTTTACTTCTGGTGTAGACTTCCACCACAGTACATTCAAAACAATGCTTGCTTTGATTGTAGAAAGTACTGGTGAACAAAGTGAAAAATGCATGTGCAATGGTAGCTCTGAGTTTTCTTAGAAACTGATGAAATTTTGATGGACAGGACACACATTTCAACTAAAGTACAACTCTATTTGCATTTATAGGAGCTTCTATGGGAAAGACACAAACTGCAACAGCCTCAAATGTGAAGAACTGCAGTTTTCCTTGGAAGCAGTCTTCAGTTCTGCCAGTGGACAAATTCTGTTCAGCCATTAGCAAGGTGAGAAGCAGCACCCACCACATAAGTGACAGCTCCTGGTGCCACAGGAAGGCTGTAGGAAACTCCTGATTAGAGCCTAGACCTCGTGGCTCCTTTGTCCCACGCCTTGACAAGAGGACAATCCTTCTACAGGATGTAACTGTAGGAACTTATCAATGGACACTTCCCATCAGAGACTAACAAGATCTGTTGGTCTCTGTGATAAAACACCATTGCAAACCCTGTATTTAAGATTGTCTGCTCCTTACAAGTAAAGGGATTTTAACTGGAAAACTGCCCAAGTGGCCTACACATTCATACATACCATGTTCACACCACGTGACAGTAATTGAAATAGAGTGACTATATGGAATGCAATTGGAGAGGAAGTTTGATAATGTCTCATGGAAAAAGCCTGTTGGATGAAATGCTGCAGATAAACAGTGTCCCCTTCGAGGAAAGTAATTAATATTGTATGCATTTTAAAATATAAAAAAAAAAAATAAGCTGGCAACAATTTATTCCCATAGTTTGCCGTGCAGAACCAGAATACAATGTATTCTTGCTGCCACTAATAGTAATTATTTTTATGCCAGTGGAACTTCTTATGTTAGAAAGAATGGCAAAAGAATGTATGTGGAGTAAGGACATACTTTTGACAGCACATTCCTTATGGATGATACAGTAAAATGGCCAGTGGCAGTGCAGAGGAGTGACAAACAACAGGCGTGTGCAGCTTCAGGAGGGGCATTTGTCCTGTAAGCTGCATGCCCTTTATCACCAACCATTCCCTAATGCAGAATAGAGCTGACTGCTCTGTAATGAAGATGAAGTGTCTGAATGAAGGTTCCACATGGAGACTGCTGCTCCAGCACAGCTTTGGCAAATTAGAAGCTTGAAGTCAGGAAAGTGGCCCAGACATTTTACTCCATAGGTAAAAACTCACTGCTGCCTATTTGTTTACCACAGGTATGCTTCCCAAGAGCTTTATTTTTTATACATATATCCAGATTTCTGGCAACTAGCTCAGAGCACCTGAGTTCAGTAAGTGTAATTTTTCATTTGAGAGACCAAAATTCTATGAGTGGCCGTTTGACAAAATACTTATTTCATGTTGCACTGCTTTACTTGACTGGTACTGTATATAATCATTCATTGTTATCCATTAAGTGACCAGAGTGGTTAACAAGCAAGCACTGCCAGCAGAATTTCTGTAAATAAGGCTCTATATATTTCAGATTGCCGAGCTATAATTAAGGCATTTCACTGTTTTACACACATTTCCTTAAGCAACTCTTTCTCCAGTTTTTATTTATAGATTTTCTGTTTGCATTTTAAGTTGTTGTATTCAACAGGGAATTAAGTCAGGGAAAATCTGTGCCTGCTTTAGGACTGATACTGAATTAATTACTCCAAATCTGAATACTCCGTGTCTCCTGAAGTTAAGTGCAGAGCTTGTAGTAGAAAGATTAAGGTCAACTGCATTTCTTATTTTGAGAACGTGGATTTGCTGACTTGAATGCTGATATGGTATCAGGTTCTCCTATATTGATGATTCTAAGATTCCTTGGTGACTTCTCCCTCTTCTTCAGGCATGAAGTAGTGAAATAGGTATTCTGCAGTACACGTGGGCCACAGCTCTCAGCCTGCTCTAGAAACTTCTTCTTGATAAGCTGTGGTAAGAAGTGAGTCCTAAAATACTGAAGTTCTGTCTTTAAAGTAGTAAAGAGATGATAATCACCTACCAGAAGCAACAATGCCAAATCAGTTTGTTGGAGGGAAAAAGAAACAGATGTAAAAACTCACACTTGGATATTTTTTGTCCCCCTATAGTTGTATCTTTATCTGTTAACTATGATATCAAACAGTCAAATGAGAAACATTTTCTTTCCTGTCTCCCTTTTAACACTAAGAGTATTTTTGCACCTTAAGTATCCTACAATTGTCCTTGGAGGGATAAATTAACACTGTTCCTCATTTATCTGACACATACAGGAGTTCAGTGACATCTACTCAGCTCACCCAGAAACTTAATTTGCTCTTTGACCTGAGCTGTTTTATGTGGCCAAAGGGTCTGGATAAAAGCTCAGGAGGTAGAGAGTGACAAACTCTCAGGCCACCATAAACAAGGCTGCTCTCTCCCAGCTTGGGTGGAGAAGAAAGAATGTGGTTTTTGTGCCTTGAAGGGGAGCTAAGGACTGTGCTAGAGCAACTTCTGTCATGCCAAGCCTCCCTGGAAAGGACACAGAAAGGAGGTAGAAGAAGAATATTGGAAGGCAAAGGCCAGTGATGGACAGACCATTCAAGCTGCAGAGGAAAATGGACTTGCTCCGAGAGCTAAACTAAACTAAACCAAACTGATTTCTAGACTAGTTCTGAAGAGATTTTTTTCTGTTTCCCTTTTTCCTTACCAAGAAACAGAGAATAGAATGCGACACGGCATCTTTATTCAGCTGTGTAAGTTATTTTATTTTATTTCATTTTATTTTGTTTTTGGAAGTGGAGAAAGTAGAGCAAGGTTATTATTTTGGGGGAGAAGAATGTCACTCCTACAGTGTAACCTTCCCAATTTATGAGTTTCTGTGCCACAGAAAATTTTCAAACATGTTCAATTTAAATTTACCTCCCGGGTAATTTTTTTTCACGTTCAATGCTTTAAAACCTCCTTCCCCAAGGCCTCCAGAAAGCCAACAAGCTCTGCCTCATCCTGTGAGATCCTGCTGTGAAGCTGAAGGATAGGGCAGCATTGTGCTCCCCAGCAGCACACTGTGATCCCTTTCCACAGGAGCAGAATATTGTACAGAGCTAAGGAAAGCTCCAGCTCACATAAACCTTTCCTTTGGCCTTAACACACATGGAATCCCCTCTTCTGAGACAGAGTTCTTTTGTTCTAGGTGTTGTTAAAGACAAGGTTTGCAGAAAAAGTCCACCAAACTCACTAGACCAGTGGGAAGCTGTAATTCCAATCACTGGCAGAGAAATTGCCCCAGTTTTGAACTAGAGTATTTTGAGCCTCACTGTATCAGAGCAAATCTACCTTCCAAACCAGGAACCAGCTGAATTTCACTTCTGATGTTCTCAACAGGGAGTCTCCTATCAACCTGAAACTCATGGGAGTGCCTACCTTCAAATGAGCCCCATGACTAGAAGCTGGATAACTTGGATGCTCAAAACCACACATGCATGTTTGTTTAATTGGGATGCTTGAGCTTGGGAGAGGACAGGCTACAAAGAGGAGATGTGCCATTATTTGAAAACAGAATTGCTGAGAGAGCAGAAAGCACTCAATTAATGTAGTTATTTTTGAGTTTGCTTCACTATAGGAAAGTCCCTCTTTAACAAAATGAAACAACAGAAACAATAGCTGTTCAATCTTTTTATTCTTTGATTTTATGATAAAATGGGTGTGGTCTGTAAAAGTCCCCCTCCAACGGTGCCCATAAAACTCCAGAGAGCCTGAAACCTCTGTGAAGCTTTGGCAAACTTCTCAGGAAATAACATCAGAAGATGTTTTCTGGTTCATCTCACTATTTCCATGTGATGTAATGGGAAGAGCGACACTTTGCATATTCCATTAGGACACGGACAGAAGTTCAGTCTTTAATTCTTAGAGAACTTGTTCCCTCAACGTGGTCTCTGCAAACATCTGAAATCCCTCAGGATGCAGCTTCTGACTCCCACCAAGGAAGCTGCAGACAGTAAGGTCCAGCCATGCTGCATGACTGCAGCCCCATGCACAAAAATCCTGGAGCTCACTCCAATATTCCTCTTTTGGCACTTGAGGTACTCGAGGTTTGAGGAGCTGTAGGCACAACAACGTGACTGGAAGTCAAAGGGAATTGTATCTTTAACTTCCACGTCCCTCTCGTGCTGTGCATCACCCGAGCACGAGAAGAGCTGTGAGGGGAACTTTGGAACTTTACACGGCTGCTCCTGGTCCCACCAATCCATGTGGATAACCAGGAACTGCTGGAGCCTCGTGTTCCCACAGCAGGTGGGGAGCTTTGTCCTCAGCATCAACCCAACCAGGGGAGATGCAACCTTCTCACATTTCTCCCTCTGTCCTATATGATTCCAGCTTACACCCTTTTCTTTATACCCTTTTAAAGTTTTGAACCTACTTTACCTTTCTCCTAATCCTATCTCACAACAAAAAGTAAGTGTATTAGTAAAAAACCAACACCAAAACCCACCACACTAATGAGTGTGTTAACCAGAAAATCTTAAAATTAAAGAAATCTCAAATTAACAAACCAAAACCACTACACTGGGTAACCCTAAGGCAGTGCCCACTCTGTAATTTACCTCTTCACCATTTTGCTCTTAAGACTGGACACAAATACATCCCCCTGAATTTGGGTTATTGAGGCAAAAAGGATGTCCTCATTTATCTCTGAAAGAATTCCACACAGCCACACATTCCACAGTAACTACATTAATGCTGATTAACTGGTAACAAGCTCTACAATCCATTAGGACACCTGATCCAGCCCTCATTACTTATTAAATTTGGTTTCCACAACTTGTTTTGAGGCCCTGAGTAAAATGGGTAAAAAAAAAAAAAAAAAAGAAAATAGGAGCCTGAGTGAAAACAGTGCTTTTTGAAAACTGTCCTCCATACCAATTTCCAGTATGGAATTTTTTCAAACAGAAAGATGGATCTGCTTGTACAAAACCATGAAATACTGAAATTATCTTAGGAGACATTTTTCAATTGTTAATAATACAGATAGGTTATAAAAAGAGCTAATCCATATCTTTAAATTCTTCATCTGGAAATTTGGATTGGGGGAAAAAACCCTGGCAATCTTCATGTTTTATTATGAAGTATCAAAACATGAAGCTCTTTTCAATCCAAAAAAAGAGTCAAAATTGATGTAAAAGCGCATTTTAAATTGCTTCTGGCTGAGTAGCTGTCTACAAAGCAGAAGGGGTGGGAGCACCAAAGAGTTTGCAATGGAAACCCCAAGAAGCTTTTACTGCAGTCACACTAACAAGAGCTGCTATCATGAAGTAATAACATTATCCAGAAATCTTTGTTTATTACCTCATTCCCAATGCCATCTCATTCCCCTTGAGTGACTGGGGTCTGATGATGGGGTTAATGAGCAAGGAGGGGCTTGAGTGGGTGGGAATTAGGGGCACTGCTAAAATAGAAGCTATTTTAACAGTTCTGTGTTTAATACAGTACAGAGCTCAGTAATTTCTTTTTTTTCAGGTAAAATACTCACACGTTCCAAGGCTTAGAGTGACTTTGGCAAAGCACAGATAATACCTAAACTTCCTGGTATTACAGGGAGTATTACAGAGTAATTCATGCTTCTGCTCCTTTTCTACCCCCAACATTCTGCCCACAAGTCTAACATGGATGGAATGCTCATGCTTTCATTCCCTGTGTTCAGAGGCTTTCCTCAAAACTTGGATATTTTCATTGACTGTGACAGAAAACATCCCTGATAGCTGCTCTCCCCACCCCTGTACTCCACAAGCCATCCTCACAGCACCCCTGAATTACAATATGTTCCAACATCTGCCTCCTCAGATGATGGACGACCCTTTGATTGACCCTTTTTGTGCTGCTCAGGACTGGCTGCTCCCTGCTGGGGGAGGGTGAACAGCACTCACTGCTTCCTCAGCCAGCAACTGGTACATCTATCTCCATTCCAGACTGGGAATGTCAAGCACGGATTCTCCTTGCTTCCCTCCATAGAGCAGCAATACCCTCCACACAGTCCTTTCCTTCAGAATTATCAGGGATAACGAATCCAGAACAATCCAGAACAATCCAGAAGAGGAAAGGTCTCTGGGTGTCCCATTGTTTATATCTGAGATTGATATAATGGTGATTTAATTCTGCCAATTAAATTTTTCCGTGACAAATATTAGCATTACCCAGTGCCTGTGACTCCAGCGTGGGAGGCATGAATAAGGCAAGGAACAGTTCAGTCCTCCATTACACAGGGATACTCCTTGTTTTTGCCAAAGTCAGCAACTGCAAAATATCTCTCAACTCCTCCAGTCCACACCATGGCACAGGACAGGCCTTTGCTCAAAGTGATCATACTCACCACAGTAAAAGCCACGGCTAAAGTAGCAAAAAAAGCACTTGCCAATATCACAGCCATTAAATACAGTGCTTATTCTCACCATCTATATTTCCATCATGCATTTGACAACATCCACATCAGGATCACTGACAATTGTCCCAAGTCATCTGGCATGAAATGGAAAGAACATGGCCATGAAAGCACAGGGCAGCAATGCACTGAGACCAGCCCAATGGGATATCCACCCTTCCCAAAGATGGAAAACCACTGACACAGGGAGTTAAAACTCCACGCTGACTCCTACTCAGTGGCTTTCCCAAATTCCAACTGCTGCAGAAATACAGAGTCAGTTGGTCTTGCTGCTCCATGCTCCACCAGCCACCACAGAAATATTCTGAGTTTATGGTCCACCATTACTAGCTTACTAACTGCAATTACCTAGGAAAATGAAAAAGGAAACTGAGCCACACTAGAAAAGTGACATCAAGTGGGAACAGTCCGAGCTAATCACCCTCATCTTGCTTTATAGAAACTGGAATGGAACTTGCTATGCTATGCCAGATGATTTATACATGTTAGGCATCCGTGGCTAAAGGTTATTCCCATCCCACCATCCTGAACAAAAAGAAAAGGAAAAAAGCAGCTAGTCTGTGCTCACCACATCTACGCAATTTTTTAAAAATTTGGTGTCGGCAGCTGAATTTAAAGTGAACTATATCTGTCCTCTCTGAATCTCATGAAAAACTCACATTTCCTTTTCTCTTGTTACACAAGTCAGATGGAGAGTGACTTTGTCGTCCTCGAAGTCACCCAACGGGTAAGGCACAGAGCTGCATTTTCAGGACAGAACATGTGGGGAAGGGCACACAACTCCCCCAAAGTTGCTTGCAAATTACTTTGGCTTTGTGTGGAGAACATATATGTTAACATAAAGTAGAGTGTGAACCCAAGGAAAATGAAGACAAACACTGACAGCTGGCCAATCTTGCCCTTCTTTACTGTGTTTGCCTCAAATATAGTATGTTTGTAAGAATGTGTGAAATACTTCTGAAAATAACGGTTATACTCTGTTTAGTTTTAACAAGCAAAGGAACACACAATTTACAATCCTCCTCAGAAGGATCTGATTTACTAAAATTCATGGAGAGACGTCAGCAAATTTCCAGGAGGAGTTAAAAACCTAACTTACTCAATATCCTGTGAATTTTGGAAGTTGTGCATTTAGTTTGATATTTTTTCTCACTATGTCCAAGATTAAGGAGATTTTATTTAATAATTTATTTTTAATTTTTATCTTCAACTTGATGATTCCCAAAGAATCAGATGCTTATACCATACACAGTATCCTTCTTCCAGCAGTGGGGTGTTCCCACATTCCAGAAGGACACTGAACAACAATTTGTTTTTCCCATCACGACAGGCTGTAGAAGAGGGAACCTTTGCCTCCTGCATCCCAGCAGTGCCTGGCAGCCTGTCTCTCTCACCCTCCTCTAAGGGAATTTTGAGAAGGAGATTCACACCACCAGGATACAAGGCACATATGCTGCAGGGCTCATCCCAATTAAGGAAGACCAATTACGGTAAGTTAGATCTCTGTCCTTCAAATACAACTGTCCTGCTATTGTGCAACTCCAAGCCTTGACCATAGTATTTTATACACTGCAAGCACAGGAAGGCTCCACTGGAGCTTTCAACTGCAGAAGCAGAAACTTTGACTGAAAGACAACAGTCATCCTGAAGGGCCTTTTGCTTCAATTTACTGTGTGAGAGGATTATACTGATTTTAATAAGCTTAGGATAAGCAACCTCCTGGAGGATGTACATCACAGATTTTCTCATGAGATTGAAAATATCTTACCTTCCATTATGGTCTATAATTAGTGTCAAATTGTTCCTGAGAGTCATTGCTCTGACAGATGACACCTACCAGTGTCATCACTGGCAGCTTTTCAGACTTTTGACCCTCCTAGAAAGCAAGGCGTGGGATGAACTGTAAATTGTTTTGGCTAACAGGACTGGCAGCAAGGAGGAAAGGTTCAGGGACAGTGCAACGTGTCCTGGCAGGATTACATGGCATTTGCAGCCGTGGGGGACTCCCTTGTCTCAGACCTCCGTGGTCAGCTGCAACCTCTCTGACCGAGTTTCCATTTGGGAAGCAGCTGAAAGGAGCAGCCCCACAGCTGGGATCTGCTCTCCTTGGCCTGGAAAAGTGGCCCAGGAAATCCGAGGAGTTGTCAGCAGCATCATCCTTCCTCCCTCTCCCCCCTGCTCCTCTTCCACGTTCTGATGGCTGTTTATGAGCTCAGCTGTCATTCTTTGCACCAGGGAAAGATAGATGGGACACACCAACCCCAACCTAAGTGACCTTTGGATGTGACAAGATTTTTAGGTCAGTCCTGCTAAATGGAAGCCTTGGTGTATCGAGGCTCGCCTCGGGGTGAAATTTCCAGTGAATTTATTATCTCCCAATGCCCTTTGGACTGCTTCCCACCATCAAACACCATGGCAGCATTCAGAACAGGAAGAAATACATTAACTGGAATCTGATCGTTTTAAAAGGTTACAGCTGCCCAAATATAATTTAATTTCATACTTGCCCTTTGAGGGTTTGGTGTATATTTTCATTTTATGACTGCAAATGATAAAGCTCTTAAGATTCCAGGCAATAAAAAGGAAAAGGGGGGAGAAAGTATTTTAAGGGTTAGATGTCTATTCAGTTCATAGTCAATGAAGAAAGTGACAAATCAGCTTTTCTAAAAAAGTGGAACATTTCCTCAGTTTTTAGTGGTCATTTCTTTCAACACTCGATGGGGAACAATACCTTTTAGTGAAAACAAACCTGTAATGCCACCCAGTGTGGTAGGAAAGAAACATTTGCTGTGCAAGCATCTACCTATCCTACATCCCTAAGGACTTGCTTCAGAGGAGCAATTAATGGGAAGTGAAATAAAGTAATCTGAGTGAACTGTTGCAAAAGAAATAAAGCAATCAGACTTGAGAAATGCGTAAATCTAACCAGAATACTTTGAGTTTTAACTGAGTAGGCCATGTGTTTTTTTTCTAGAATCTCTTCTAATTTCTTCTTTCTGAGCTCAGGTAATGCACACAGGTCCATCTCCCCATGCCCACACAGCAGGGTAAGGATCAGGGTCCTCCACACTGGTTTTGGGGCAGCATTCAGTTGTTTGGAGTCCCACACCTGTGTAATAACAAAATTCTAAAGTACAAGTATGCAGGATATGGCAGCCTAGTGCACAACATGAAATGCTGGGAAATGATGCTCACTCTCTCTTTTTCCCCACTTTCACTGAAACACAAGCTACTACACAAATGTGAGCTTGGACTAGAGGCAGGAGAAGCCAAGCACTTGTGTCTTTCACTGTACCCAATGAAAACTGTGTCACCAGACGAACACCACCTCACCATCGAGCAGTCTGGCAGAATTTTGACGACTGTTTTCCTTTCCACACAACAAAACATGGAAAAAACAAACTTAGCTGTGGAAAGGAGGAGCGATTCGGTGCCAGCGCTGCATATCCCCTTTCCAAAGCCACCGTAAGAAATTAATTATTGCTGGGCTCCCAGATCCCTTCAGGGCTCTTTAAAGCTCTCCCCAAACACACACGGATCCACAGTGCCCGAATTACTCTCACCATCACTGCAGCAGAGCAGGGTACAGCACCAGGCAAAGCTGCCGTGGCAATGGGATAAGCAGGGATGGTAGCCCCAAAAGAACTGCGCCCCTGGGCAGCTGCTGGCACAGCAGCAGAGTGAGTTAAACCAAATGCCTGAGCCAGGGGGAGATTAAATCAAATGCCCTGCTCAGGTGAGACCCCACCTGCAGGGCTGCCTCCAGCCCCGGAGTCCCAGCCCAGGAAGGACAGGGAGCTGCTGGGGAGAGCCCAGAGGAGGACACAAAGTTCACTGTGGGAATGAAGCATCTCTCCCACAAGGAAAGGCTGAGAGAATTGGGATTGTTCAGCCTGGAAAAGAGAAGGCTTTGGAGTGACCTAAATGTGGCCTGAAGGGAGCCTACAGGAAAGATGGAGGAGCACCTAGTTACAACACAGGGGGAGAGCGGCTTCAAACTGACAGAGTGGGTGGAAATTTGACATTAGGAAGAAATTTTCCAGTGGTAAGGCACTGGCACAGTGTGCCCAGAGAAGCTGTGGCTGCCCCATCCCTGGAAGCGTTCTAGGCCAGGTTGGATGGGACTCTGAGCAACCTGGGATAGTGGGAAGTGCCCCTGCCCACAGCAGAGGGCTGGAAATAGGTGATGTTAAGGTCTAGTTTGCTATGATGCTATGTACTGCTTACCCTCAACACCAATAAGCTCTAGTTTGCAAAAAAATCTTGGAATACTGAACAAATATTAATTCAGAACCACTGTGGAGAAGTAAGAGATTTTAAAGGACAGTTTAACCTACTATAGAATGCAGCACACCTAGTAGTGTTTCTAATGTGAATTTTTCGATTTTCAGAAGTTCCGAGTTTAATGATAAAAATCTACATGAGAGCTAAACTAGGACTTCAGCCATGTTCTTGTGCCAAATTCAGCTAGAACCATTTGGTTCCCTTAACGAAATAAATATGCTGCTGTATTCTCTGGTAATGGCCTCAAACACTTCAGCAACACTATCACAAGCTGTACTGTTTTGGTGCATCAACGGGGAACACGCTGTTTTAATTTACAAGCACTGTTCTGAGCCATGGAAGGGGAAAGAAAGAGAAGAGGATTTGTTGCCAGGTGCAATTTTCACACTCCAGCACGGGGAGGGGAGTGACCTGCAGAGCTGACACGTCACCTTCACAAGGGCAGAGAGCCACTGGTGCTGCTGCCAGGGGTGCTGAGGGACAGCCACCCTTCCCCAGCCCTCACCTGCAGGCAGACACACGGCAATGATGCTTTTTTGGGCCCCTGAGCCTATCAGGCAGGGGCACAGGTCCCACCCCTCGTGGCTCCCCAGGTCTCTGAAGGATTGACCTCATCCCCTGGAGCACACACTGGCAGCCCAGGCCCCTCTGGGAGAAACAGACCCTGTGCCTACAGGAAGGAGCTGGGAAAAGCCACTCCACAGCAGTCCCCAAAGGCAGTCTGGCTACCTCAATATGCCACAAACAGATTGCCCCAGTCAGTGGCTGCTGGTGCAGGATGTGGCACAGCTGTGGCTCCTAGAGCCAAGTACAGCTTGCAATACAGAGGAGCCTCTGCTGCAATGCAGATTTTAAACAGAGAGAGAGAAATACCTCTAAACAGCAAGGCACAGAGGTGCAGAAAGTGCTTTTGAAAATCTCACCTTCTACTACCATGACAGCATTTTAAACTTCCTTGCTGCTTTCCTGTTGTATTGATAATCAGAGGATTTATAAGCTTCCCTCAGCTTAAAAACACACACTTCTTAAAAACCACTTTTCTTCCTTGCATACATACCTTTTCTTTGGCTTTTTATTGTTTTTATTTTGTTCCATTTGTATGTTTGCCCATTAAGGAAAGACAGCTTTCCTTTCTGACAGCCCTGCTCCCTGTAATTCCAGAGTCCATCAGCCTCCAGGACAGATGACTCAACGAATTCCAGCATATTTCCAGGCAGGTAACCCATCTGTGATGTGACCAGTCTCTGTGGCTAAGGGTTGGGGAATGTAAATCCAGTAGTCTGCAGTACTTTTCTCCTTAGTTATCCCATGAATGGAACAGAGACCACTGGCAAAAATGGCAAACAAATCAGGCAGTCACACAGAAAGGGCCACTCAGGAGCTGGTCTAGGAATCAGACTCCAATGAGCAGAGCTCATGCAGACTGCAAAATTCAAAAGCTAGTCTTGAGGACTACTAGGAGCTACAGGTACTGTTGCCTCCAAGTTTTCTTTTCAGATTGATCTTACCAAATTCACTAGAGCTGAAATGATGAAGAACCCCTGGAAGGAGAAAAGGAATTTGAGGAAACTGAGCCTATGTATTGGGGAAAAAACTGCACTTTTGACTTAACTTCTGGAACAAGCTTACACTCTCCAGGCACAACGGAATAATTAAGTTTAACACTGTGAAAGCTACATCTCCAGATACTAGGTATCTTCTATTGAGAAAAGTTCAATTGATGACTTTGGAAAGAAAACCAGAACAAGCCTCCTGACCTCAGTGGTTTGTTGTCTAACACTTTGATCTACAGTCTACAGTAATTAGGCATTTCGTAGTTTCAAACTGTGCCTAATATTAGCCCCCATTCATAAAAGGGTGATTAAATATCCTGGCTGCTAACAGTCCAGCCTGGCGAGGAATCAGACTTAATAAAAGAAAGGGTAAGAGTTCAGAAACTTCTAAAGGCTTGCACAGTTCTTGCCATATGCAATTTATATCACAGGCCAGTGATGCACTCCTCGTGCACACTTTCACTGCTCTGCCTGTTTACTTCTATCCTCTTCTGCCTTGTCACTTGAAAATGACCTAAACTTTGGGCAAAAGAGAATGGCCATAAAATAGACTGTAGTAAGAAATAAGTGGGATATAAAAAATAAGTGGAAATTCTTACACATTCATATATGATACCAATCTGCATCTAAGAGCAAACCACATCATCTGATCTAGGTACAACAGAGAGAGCAACACTTCAAGGGAGGATGTCTTGTGCTGTGTTTTAGGATGAATAATTGCAGTAATTTGATTAGTGGACCTAAAGAGGTGAGTAGGTATCAGTTAGCACTTGGTTTGTGCAGGTTTGTCCGTGTTTCTCTCTGTTGTTATTTGTGGGACTGCTCCAGGAGCCCTGGAGTGTGTGCACATCCCTGATTTGCAGCTTTCCTGCCTGTTTCTCTCTCGTGCTGTTCTGCTGGGGACTGTCAGTACACACTATTGGCAGAGCTCAGCACCAAGACAGCGAACTCCAGAAAGATTCAGAAAACTCTCCTAGCCTGACTGCAGCTTTCAGGTTTTCCAGGAGCCCCACAAGGGCCTGGCGTGTGATTTCAGAGGAGCTCCCCCAGCCAGCCAAGCCCCGCTCAGTGTGGCTCCCCCCTCTCCCCCCCGCCGGACAGTTTGCTCAGGATTATACAATCTGATTTGCATGATTATATAATCTTCTTTTCAGCAACATCCCTCTGAAAAGAGCAAACAACATAATAGGAAAACCAGTAGCATAAGCCAACTCTTTCAAAAGCCAGTGTTTGGAATGTGCAAAGGACACAAAGTAGGGGGGGGGGGAAATAAGTTTTTTTGGTTCTGTTACCAGATTTTTCATACAGACCTTTCCCAGGAGCATTAATTCCCAATGAATGTAAACCATGAAACAATGTGAAACACAAACGTCTCACAGACCTGCACTGCTGCCAGTATAGGAAGGAAAGCATCTCAAGGTGTGTACGTGGGTTGTTTTTTACTTCTTTTACAACTGAAGTTACTCTGGGGCAGTGTAAGGATTCTCAGATGGTTTCTCCCCACCCTGGGTTAAAACACTGGCAGGCAGGTGCTGCCACTGCTGCTGTTTGGACACTGATTTTGTCTTGCAGCTGGCTGAACACACAGCTCTGACACCCCAGTTCCACTGATCTGGAGTCCTGGTT
Organism: Chloropsis cyanopogon; assembly: GCA_013400585.1. NCBI lineage: Eukaryota > Metazoa > Chordata > Aves > Passeriformes > Irenidae > Chloropsis > Chloropsis cyanopogon. The sequence goes on from WEZZ01004605.1 coordinate 199,422, forward strand.
CTATGGCACAGAAGCACAAACCCAGTCCGAGCTGACACAGATGCCTCCACTCCTTGTCTCTTCCTTCAAACACTTCAGACTTTGTCTTAGGACACTGTATAAGTGAAGCCTGTCATATTCCAATCTGCAAACAGGCTCTTCTGCTGGCTGCTAAAACTACTTATGATGTCAGTTACTTCAGCAATATTCATCTAAAATTAATGCCTTATAAATAATCGAGGAGTAATCTGCTTCCGTCTGTCAGGCTAACCCCAAAAAGAAACAAGTGTAACATTTTTGCAAGAGAAAAGAAATTAAGGATGACCTGACCTCACAAGCACGCCTGCCAGACAGTTACACACTCTTCCCTGCATGACCCATTTTCCCTGCTCACACCACGGAGATGTTTCGAACAAATAGCCAGTAATTCAGGCTGCTTCAAACACTGAGGGCTGCCACCCAAGACAGCTGGGCATCTTAATGGCTTTGTCAGGTTTCCAAAAGTTTTTAGTGACTTGTTATCTCTTCTCAAGTTGAAACAGAGCTCTGTTTAACTAGTCCATGGATGTCTCGCTTTCCCAAAAATTAGGATACTGGGTATGGATCATGGCCCAACATTTTGTTGCATATTACAGTGTGTGAACTGTATGAAAAGCATACTGAGTGGCTTTTTAGTTAAAACACAACCTTAGGGAATAATTTACAGCTAAAAAACCTTAACTTACAGCTTAAGTGTCCCTATAGTGTAAGTCCCAATGCTGCAATACTTCCAACCTGCTTTTGACAGCTGCTCTGAACTACTCCCTAATAAATTCCTGCAAGATTCAGAGAACATCTGTTTCCATCACTAGAATCAGATTCTGTACCAGTTATCAAGATCCCCATCAGCTGTAGCATGAACCACTGAACACCTGCAGGTTTTCATCTTTTCCACTGGAGAACCCCACAACTTTCTTAGCAGAGACAGAGACCAGAGTATCATGATAGAACAGTCTACCTAAAACAGGTCAACTTCTCTGAGACACCTTTTAGATCTGTTAAAAGGGTTAAAGGCTCCTGAGTAGAAAATCACAGATTTTAAAATCACTGGTATTATGATCAGAAATACAAGGTCACTACCAGAAAAAGGCACAGAAATGGTTATTTTGTGCTAATTCATGAGAAGAGAAATCTCGTGGCAGGGAGGGACAAAGCCAAATGGAAACAACACAAGTGATGAGGTGAAAGAAAAACAGGATCAATGTGTGCATGTGGAAGATGAGGCAGAGGATTTGCTGTCCTCACGCTGGGGCTCACACGTGAAGAGACAACAGCATGAAGCTGAAGGCTGGCAAACAGGAAATAACATGGAAAAGATGTGCTATTTCCATTGTCCAAATGTCAAACGTCCTCTGGGAAGCCAGGGGGTGGGGCAGGAGGAGGAATAGCTGTATAAGCATCTCCAAAAGGTTTTCTTCTCTCTGGAAAACTGCTGGGCTCCGGCTCTGGCCCCTGTGAGCTCAGGGAAGTCAGGGAGAACGCTGGCTGCTCTTCTTCCAGGCTATTTGCATGTGTTCCTTAGTATGCAGAATGCCTCTGTACGTAATTGAATTGTTGTTTTTGCCTCTATTAATACGTATGCAAATGAGTCGCTCCCGCAGCTGTGCTGTATTAATCATACGTGTGCTTCTGTCTGTCTGCCCTGCAGACTCGGGGCTGGAGGGAGGGGGAAGAGGGAATTCAGCCTCTTTGACCTCGAGGAAAACTCACTCATGCAGACAGAGGTCTGCTGGCAAACAGCAGGCCTGAGCTGCAACTGGAAGGCAGACAGGCTGGTCATTTTTCAGTCTTTTTTCAGAGATATGGATGGAATCTGAAAGTTATGCAGAAAGGACTGTTAATCTAGATAAAATGAATATGCTACCACTGCTAATTCTTTCCCCTGGAGGGGGGAGGGGGTTTTAATCTGACAAGCCACAGAGTGGCCACAATATTGTTTTCCCATGTGTATTTACTGCCTGTACATGCCCACTGTGCCTGTGCTCAGATATTCACAGTGCTCAATAAAACAGAAAGCATTTCTATGCAGTCTTCTGTAATCACTGTCTTTCCTAAATTGACTGGATTCTGATAAAATTATGAGATCAAGCTTTTCATTCAAATCTATTTAATAGAATATATTGAGTTTACCCATAATGTTTTGTAAGATTCCATCAAAGGCAGGAATAGGCTATTTAAATGCCATCTACAAAGCACATTTACCCACCATGAAGAAGATTTATTTGAGCTGTGTTCTGTGGTTCATGCTTTTACACAATCTAGCACAATCTCTAGTTCCCAGCAGGTATCCAGAGAAGGAGGAGTAGCTGCATCCTGGAGCTGCAAGGCTTGCTTTTGAGCTAATTGAGAGGAACTTTTTCCATTTACAAATGTAGGGATTTTTCAGAGATGCTCTTGCCAACAGCCTCTCACCCCAGCCCTTATTTTTATAGTTTAATGAGTACCTTAAAATCATCACTAAGACTTCATAAAAAACCCAAGAAACCTTGGAAAAATAAAACTTTTCGAAGACAACCTACCCCACAACAACACAGAGATCTTCAACCCTGGTTAGATGGTTGTAGCTTCTTTTACATGAGGAGTTGTGGGCCCCTCATTTTTCTAGCTGAAGGACCCCACTGACGTCTTTTGAAATAGCCACCTTGGCTAGCCATGTGCAGTACAGGTTCCAAATACCTGCTGGCCAACACATTCACTTACAAAGCCAGAAAGACATGGTGGACAGAAGTGGGGAATATGGAATCTGCATAATGCAACAATTTAAAAAAAAACTATTTAAAGGACATCCATCAAAAAATGTTGCTTTATTACTCCTCTTATTATTGTTATTTGTGATGGCCATAGGGAACAGCACAGCCATACACTGAGCTAATGGCAGATGGACAACTGCCATCTTTTGGTCATGCTAATGAGAAATGTCACCTTTCACCCACTTGGCCGTTTTTTTCCCCAGATGTGTGTGCTCACAGTGAAAAACTAAATTGACTCTTTTTATATACTTAAGTGGCTTGCACGAGTATTATAAAATTCTAACTAATGATTCATTCCCTGCAAATGAAGTCAGAGTCCAATTAATGAGGACAGGTAAAGTAAAAACACAAACAGGGAAAGGATACTGACTCTTGCTTTTGAAAAGCCAGCTTAGATGGTATTTAAAGGAAGATACTGCCCAGCAGATAGAAGAAATAACCCTGCACTGCTAAGAAACAGTTTACTTTCTTGAAAGCAAAGAAGTGGTTATAGTTATATCTCACAGAGGTCATGAATGCAGACTGCAGAGTAAATGAATAATGGATAAAGTATTGCCATCTCTTGGCTACATTCTGTAGAGACAATACCAGGGTGCTAGACTTCCCTTCATCAGAAATAATTCAGATGTCTTTGCAGCTCTTGCAACTTGACTCCCAAGGAAAGAATAAAGTTTTCAATATTCAGATGCATCACTACAGTGTTTGTACAGCTTTTTCAATGTCTTCTTTCACAGATTTGAGGTGTTGTAACACTGGAAGGTCAACTGCCTAATCTAGCAAAACTGGTTATAAATAGAGATTATAGCAAGAAATCACAAAGAGATATGCAAAAAACCCTCCAGTTATTACATGTGCTTCACAATTAATGCATGACAATATGGTAGTATCTCTTTAAGAGCCAAAGGGAGTTCTGTTCTCAGCAACATTTCAAATGAAATGTAGGGAGATACTTCAGAGAAATAGCCTGAACTGGTAAGTGGAGATATGTAGCTCATCCCTGCAATGGTGAAGAAGCCAGAAGGAAGCTGGTATGTAAGAAAAAAGAAAGGTATCTGACAGAGAAGGCTTTAATTTTACTTTTACTCGATGCTTTACTTTTGTTCCATAGGCAACAGATGTTTTATGGAGTACTTGTATGCCACTGGAACACTCTGCCTCTGGACCAGCAGCTGCACACTCGTTGAAGAGCTCTATCCTTTCCAGTGATTATGGATCCTTCAGATACCTAGCAGCAAGGTTTTCCAAAGGAAAATTTCTACGGAGTTGACACCCAGATAACAGCAGGATGAACGACTTTGCAAAGCCCTCAAACCCCAAACAAGCTTAATTTTTCTCAAAATCCAATCTCTCACATCAGTGCCTGTGGCAGTGCGAATGCACCCCCACAAGTGCCTGCTTGAGGCCCAAAACTGTGGTCCAGTTTTTAAAATTCCATTTAAATTCAGTCCTTGGTATGCATCTTACCACACAACTGAGAGAATAGGTCTGTAGTAAGAAAAAAATTAAATTACCTAAGTGCTTAATATAGGAAGTAGAGACCAAAAAGGTTGGCCAGACTGTTTAAGGTCTAAATACGCTCATCATCTTTGCACAGAGGATACAGGACTCTCCTAATGACTGGTGTTCAGAACTGAGACCCAGCTAAAATGCTTTCAGGCTTAGACACCGATGGGAGGTTCTCTTGATTCATACAGTGACAGATTTGGACATGATGTTGAGCACAACCACAAATAATTATGAAGTCCTCTTTCATGCTAAGATGGAGTGGGAAGAAAGTTTGAGTGCTGGCACTCTAAACTTTTTTGGGGTGTTTTTTTTCCAAGAGCAGATGTTTGCAGGAAGTCTGTATTACATCAGACTGCTCCACTGTTTTGACAGGACACAAAATGTCCATACAGTAAGACTGCACGGGCAGCTGTCATTATTCATCCAGCATCATCTTTCAATGGAGTTATGGGTATATGCAGCATTTGTGTTACTGCCAATTAATCAGTTGTTGTCACTATCTGGTTATCAAACAAGCAATCTGGGAAATCTGATCCATTCCCACTCCCAATGGTGCAGATTCCTCTCAGTTTTCACGTTGTGTGATTAGCTCCCTCTTTTCCTAATGCTCAGAAACTACTCACAAAATACTTCTTATCAGGAAAGAAACTTTCAGATACAATTTTGTAAAGAATTTGCTCAGGCTTATGGAAACATCTCTTTTACACTTAGCTATGCCCAAGGTGACTGCTACCAGAATAAACCCTTCAGTTTAGTTTGTGCAAAACTTGTTACACCACATCTATGCTTACAGCTTTGAATGTTGGTGTTCGAGATGGAGGAACTTAATATAGGAAAACATCATACAAGGCATACAGCAGTACTTTTGAGTCATTAGCCTTATTCAGTAAAACACAGTGACAATTTATGTTCAGCTTTTCTCTCGTTTATTTGAAACATAATCGCCATCCTGCACCACTCCTGAAGAACAAGACCAGATGATGTTTATGAGGGGAAAAAACTGACGTAAGAAACCCATGTGCTTACCCAGAGGGATTTTACCACAGTAATGCTCAGGACTGAGTTTTCTCAGCAACAGAGGAAAGCTAAAACCTCTTTTTTTTTTTCCCCAAATGGCATTTTTGTCATTAAAAGTGGGAATAAGTGAACACACAGGGCTGATTGACAGCACTTTACCAGAGGACAGGCTCAAGCTTGCACCGTGGCAGCTCCAGCTTTTCCAACGCGGCCCCATCCATCTACTTCCTTTACAACACCAAACAATGTGAGTTTTAGCTTCCATTCCCACTGAGTCATCGGTCCCTCTGTGGACACTGGAAATCGAGGCAATCCTGCATGGCAAATTGTGGCAAATATCAGATGGCAGAACCTGCACAGCCCAGTGGGGACTCAAGGGCCTCGGGTTACAAACCCATCACTGAGCACCAACAGGGGACTGCAAAGTGAGACTGCATTTCACTGACAAGGAGCTTCTCTGCCACGGGAAAACCATCAGGTGCTAGTTCTTCTTCTATAAATACAGCGCTCATTTCATTTACAAAAACAGAACCTCAATTTTGACAAATGGGGATAAAAAAAGTACTTCCTGTTGATCTCACAGTGCACTACTGAAGCCATGACCTGACCTAAAATTCTCTAGTGAAACAACAAAGACGTGTTTATTGTTCCATAAACAAACAAGAAAAATTCCTTGGCTTTGTCTTCACTGAGATAACGTTGTGTATCGAATTTTGCTGGGAGCAACAGGCTGAGCATTGTGTCAGGTCCTTTGATCTCCCCTGCTTTAAGTACACAAAGTCTGAAAGATGAGTGATAGGGAGGATAGAGAAAGAAGGAAAGAGGGAACATTCCACCTTTCTGACCTTTTACTGTCTGATGACCAGATGACAGAGGGGTGTAGGGAACACCAGAATTATAAGTTATGCAGGGGAATGTCTGAAGCAAGAAGAGTTCCTCCTTGAAAGAGGCTGCAAAGCCATTTAAAGGTGGGTTTGGACCAAAAACATCATGAATTTTTCTTTATGACTCAACAAAGCCATCACTGAGCTAAACTGGATTTGAACAGAGTTTGGAAGGCACAGTCTCTCTAGTCTAGCAACTAAATTGAGCTCCATTCATGCTAGCATAGGTGAGCATCCGTTTTGAATCCTGTATGGTAAAACCTTTCCAGAAGCAAATCTAGCCTGACTCTTCCAAATGGCACCAGAAGTTAAGAGGCATAGCCAATTTCTAACAGATAGATTGCAATGAAAGCTAAAAATCACTGTTAAAGATGTGAAAAAAAATCCGCTTCAGTTTATTTCTAGCATATACATGCCCTTAGAGATCAGATCTGAAAAATTTAAGAGAGTCTACTAAGTTAGTAATTTGAGCCTCTCCCACTGACTGGCTGCCAAACTCTCCCTCTAATTCCAGACATGTAGCAAAACAACATAGGTGAATTTGGTCAATATTTTCATTTTAATGTCCTCTGCACAGAAACAAGAGGCCTTTGAGGTTCTCAACTTTTCCATAACCTAAACTCATCCTAAGATCCTTATGACTGCTGTCACTTTTGCACAAAGCCCACCTTTTAACAAGAAAACTGTTATTGTGATAAAGCCTATTTTAACCAGGATACTTCAGCCCACAGCATGCACAGATACAGCCAAAGCTGGTCCTGAAATGAAAGTAAACCATCCTACCATCTTACTGGAGCATTATTTTAGGACTAGCCTGAATGACTGAAAAAGTAAGAACTAGAATCAGACTGCTGTTTTTGCATTGCCAGCTAGCTCCATGTTTGCTTTTCCTTTTCCCCTCCCTCTTTCTTCCATATGTCTGCTCATGTGTGTTTGGCTATTAAAAGCACTTTATCAATACTGACGTTACGCCTCAAAATTCATTTCAGAGGCATGACTTATATGGCTCCCATGATTCTTGAGCCGCCTACAGTATTTGTAACTCAGAGAATCAGAAACTAACACACAGACAATGTTGCTTTTCATACAAAGGCACAATAGGAATGAATGTATTAACCTCTGTGGTGCATGGAATGTGTCAGCTTACACACTGGCAGCTATTTCTGTGAAACTCAGCTAACTTCCGCTGGCTGTGTTAAAATAAAATAAAGTAAAAAATATCTTCCCCAGAACTGTGTCCCACGCTCTAGTACGCTGGCCAAACAACTGAAATATCTGATGTCTACTTCATACTAATGTGGGCCAAACTGGGCTGGAGAATGCATTTCACACATCCCAGTCACAAATGCTGAGCCTTTCCAAGCAGGTATAAAGCTCTGCTGCTGCACGTGACTTGGCAAATAATAATGAGCAGGGAGATGCATTTGCAATGGAGAGCCTGGGGCTTTTTATGTTTCTAGAAAGGAGTGGCAATCCAGACTTTGCAGAATTAGGGATGATTTGGGTTTTGGTTTCCTCTCAGTCCCAAATATGACTTGGCTTCATCCCACCAGCCAAGCAAATGCGACAGGTAGCAAAATTCACACCGTGGCAATGGATGTCACATTTGCTTAATTCCAATGACTTGACAAGGGTTGTGTGGCTGACCAGGAATATCCAAAGACTTGCTATCTTTAAGACCCATGGACACCCTAATGCCTTCAAAATTCAGAATACTGACAGTCTGAACCAGATACATCTGGCTACCAGGTCAACTCTTTAATGCAGCTGAAAAAAACTCAAACCCTTCAGTATCTTTCCACCTGTTTTCTAATTGTCTGTGTTAAATTAGAATAATCACTAATTATCTGCAATACAGCAGTGCCTAAAACGCTCTGGGTACCATAAAACACAGTAGGAGGGGCCAGTTATTGCTCTGAAGAGCTTATGGCCTAAAAGGACATAATCATGTTAACGACTCCTAAGCAGTTTAGAAGTGCTTGTCAGGACAGAGCTCTTCTGCCTGACCATCCATTTCCTTTTGGTATTTTACAGCCTGCATGAGAACAATCCAAAGGAAAAGTGCCCTGGTTTCAGCTGGGATAGCCCTGGCTTTCTTCTCAGTAGCTGGTGCAGTGCTGTGCTCTGGATTTGGGATGAGAATAACGTTTGGTAACACAACCATGCTTTGGTTGTTGCTAAGTAGTCCTCACCCTAAATCAAGGATCTCTCAAGTTTCCCATGCTCTGTCTGTGAGAAGCTGCACAAAAACCCTGGGAGGCAGCAAGGCTGGGACAGCTGACCTGAACTGGCCAAAGGAATATTCCACACCAGAGAACATCATGTTCAGTCAATAAACTGGGGCACTTGCTCAGGAGGGGTCAGCCACTGCCTGGGGATAGGCTGGGCACTGGTCAGCAGGTGGAGAGCAATTGTTGTTTTAGGTTTTATTCTTCTCTCTTTTTCAAGAGAAAAATTCTTCTCTTGAATTCTATTCTATTCTAAAAATCCTGTTCTTCTCTCTCTTTCTCTCTTCTCTCTTTTTCATTACAATCATTGCTATTACTATTGTTGTACTTTACTTTTACGAAACTGTTCTTGTATCAACCCATAGGTTTTACCTTGTATTTCCCAATTCTCTCACCCATCCCACTTTTGGGAAGTTAGAGAGTGGCTCTGTAGTGCTGAGCTGTTGTCGGGGATTAAACCACGTCAACAAGAAAAGCAAACGTACCGCTATGAGGAAAGTCAAAGTACAAACCTAAAAGTAGTTAAATTGACAACAGGGACACAAAAACGTAACAAAACCTTCCAGCAAGGCGAAAGGAAAACGTGTTATCATTTGATGTGTTATCATTTGGTGACTCTTTTGCTTCAGATGCAAATTCGATGCGAAGAGAACAGCCCGAAGACCCCTGTTAATTGCATTGTGTTCCAAGGGAGGAGAAAACTGGTTTTCATATTTACTTAACCTTTGCCTCCTCCACATTGTGCTGGGACTTACCTGCAGTTGGAGTGGGCCTAAGCCCGGTGTTGCTGCGGCAGCAGCTGCCATGGTAGTTGGGATCAGCTGAACGGGGTAGGGGTCACCTAAGTAAGAGAATAATAGAGGCGTCAGCACCTTTTATCTACTCTCCACCTGCAAATTAAAGTCCTGCATTCACTCTTTCCAAAAGCCTTCTTTTGTGTGCCTTGTTGAGGCCTAATGAAAAGCTCTATTGTGCAGCCTTTTACTAACACTCTTTTCACAATTCTGGCTGAGAGAGGAATGTGAATAAAAGGCACAAGCAATTAAGGCGGAAACCTCATCCTTTTTCATGATGTATTTAGGGAAATGGAAAAAAAAAAAAAAAAGTGCACATTGATCAGAAGGCTGCACTTCAAAAAAAGGAAAGAAAGAAGATGGGGGTGGAGGAGAAGAAAAGGAAAACAGTACAACCTTGATAAGATCACAGCATTAGAAGGGAACAAATTTACAAGCTTGTCCAAAATATGAAGTTAACTCAACTCCGCTCACTGTTAGCAAACTGAGCCTCACGCAGAGCAGAAATGGTACTCAATTGACTACTGTTTTCTCTCAGGAGAGAAAAAAATATCTCACTTTAGTGGCAGGGCTTGATCCTGCGACAGGAAAAAGCACGTGAAGCTAAGGAAATCAGATACAAGCCTTTGAAATCCCTGCACCAACTCCACGACTTGAGATTCAATTCTGCTTCTGAAGGAAAACTACTTCAGTTTTGGTAAGAACAGCATTGTGCTTAATGAGATAAAGGGAACCAGTAAAGGTTTTAAGAAAAATTGCAGGCATTTATAAAGGAAAATTACCTGAAATGGCAAAAATTGAGATGGAGACCAGCACGTTTTAATGATATGGAGAGCTCACTTTTGGTCAATTCTAACAGCTCTGATTTGTTAAAATAAACTTCATACTACCCCATCCACAAAATTATTAAGAAAATTAGCAAAAATAATAAGAAATGTTACACACATATTATATTGCTTCTTCAATGATAAAATGTTTTAACACTTTCCACCCAAGTAAGGCTCACTAGAGCATTTCTGCATGTCCCTATGTTCTGGTGGCATGCCTGATTTTTGTAGCACAAAAACAGCCACTGGAAATAAGACTATGGAAAAAGCAGAACACTCTATCAGGAAAATCTACCTAAATGTTGCTGTGCTTTTCATTAATGATTAAAAGATTAAAAGTTTTCCCCTTTATTATGCTTTTTTGAATGAACTGGGCGAAAGAATAAGGACAATTAAGGAGGTAATGAAGGGTGTTCTGTACAATCATTAATAATTATTACTGAATTAAAGTTTCAAATGTTATCAAGCCTTAGTTATAGGAAACAGAAAACAAAGGGAAAGAAGTTTATCTAATTTTTTTAAAAAGTTAGAAATAAGCTGTGTTGGTGTACACACATTTAGGTAAGTGGCTAATGTTTATTTTCCCTTTTTATAAAGTAACCTTCTCCAGTTAGACCTTTTCTTTCAAGGATTTTCATCTCCTCCTGCTAAGAATTAAATGCCACAATTTCTAGTAATGGAGAACCAACAGCAACTGGGCTGGCAAATCATCTTAACAGATAAATAACTTAAATAACTTAAATAACTGTGTGTGTGTTTATATTTAAGAACATCTTAAGTAATGCTTTGCTGACTGAAGCCTGACAGTCTTCCAAGGCTGCCCAGCCAAGCAATGCAAACCAAAATGTCCATCCCCATTCCCAAGTGTCTTTGCACCAGCCTCAGGCCACAGCACTTCTATTTATTTATTTATTTGGCAATGGGCAACAGATTTCCTGACATGCTTGGCTTTCTTTTCCTTTCCCAGAGAATGGCAATGTTTCACATTTTCCAATTTTGTTTTGCTTTCTGAGGCACCCACCTTCCTTTTCCTATCATGGACCGAATCAAAAATTTTTCTGTCAAGTTCTGTCTGACTTGACATTTTCTGGAGAGCTATCTTGTGACCTAAGCAGTGGGCCCTAAGCATGTGAGAAAAATGGAGAAAAAGGAGACAGAGAGTCAGGGACAATGGAGTTTAGCTGCTTCCACACAGCCCTAGGGCTGATCTCAGCATCATTCCAAAAGCCTCTTTTAAAGAAGACATTCTGATCAAAAAGCAGCCCTGAAAGAAGAAAAAATTTTTAACTTTTCAACTGAAAAAAAGAAAATAATGAGGGAAATTTTCTCAGTAGGATGCTGAGTCTTACAGCCCATTAAATTTCTAGTTTTGAATGGCTTGTATTAAAACACATATATTAAAAATCAGCTTCCATGCACTCCCACATTTTTCTCCACACACATGTATAAACCTCAGTCCATCATGTTGATTCATAAATCCCACTATTCCCACCATCAGCCCAGTGGAAGAGCCAAGATTAAAACCCACAGACAACTCTTGAGGCACTTCAGACCTAGGGAAGGTCTTCCTCTACCCATGAAGATGCCAAGCACTCAGACACTGACAGCACACAGTGCAGGAGCAACTGCCAGCCCTCAGAACACTAGCACAGACCTCAGGTCTTACCTGAAAAATACACATTTGTTGCTGTTACTCTAGAACACGCTGCATCTTTCTGCTATCCTTAAATTTATTCCCATCTCAGAGTGAATTTATTGATTAAGCAGTTTTAGCTAATTCTGAAATCTGGGAAACGCACGTCTTAACTATTCCATTACATCTTCAGTAAATATCTTATTTTTAGATGTAAGAAGGGGCTACATTTTTTTTCCCAAGCTCTAGTAACATTTCAGGAATGTGAGACAAGAAATACAGTTCTTAGAAATAGGTATTTCCCAAGCCACTCACACAAGCCTGCACCTCTGAAAACACCAATAAAATCTCAAACAACCATATTACATTTCCATGTACAAAATTCATAATTAATGGAATGCATGCAGGCAGGAGCACCTTCCAGCTACCACAAGAAACATTTTGTGCAGTCATTTCATGTTCCAAACTACTCCTCTTGTTATGTGTGGACTTTTCGTACAAACAAAGCAGCAGAGAGAAGTTTTATTGTTGTTTTTCTTTAGTAGGCCATATGGTAAAATCTGGAGCAGATCAAAGGCTGAGATTTTTATGGTGACAACAAGGTAAAAATCATTTCATTAGCTGACGTATTATTGGCTAATACATAATTACTTCCCAGCTAGTTGGTGACATCACTGTGAAGAACAGAATTATTCAGGACTGGCCACATAAAGAGAACACAGGATTTCTGCACTGGTGATGCAGCAGCTAAGGAAGGGAAGGGGAAATGCCAGCCTGGGAGAGCTGAGGGGGAATATTAGAGGGGTAATATTAAATATAGAGGAATATTATTGGTGCCCAGTGTGGGCAGTGCCTGTGGATCAGGGCAGAACACAAGGCTGAGTCCTCAATTCTGTGCCAATACTTTATTTCTCTATCCTTCTTCTGGTCCATCTTCCACAAACATACCCAGAACCTCTTTCCTGATAATTTATGCACTGCAACTTCTTTCAATTTCAAATCACACCTTCATCCCTGCCCAAAATAATCTTCCAAGACCTTGCTTACAGGAGGATTTTTCATGAAGCACATTCACTTTCAAACCACTCTTTCGATGAACTCTCTATGATCCTCCACTGAAAACAGTGTTCTGCTAAAGTTCAGCTGTGGTACAGAGCCAAGTGGACACCCTGTCCCAACACACAAAATAACAGCCCTGTGTTTGGGAGCTTGATTTTCAACTGACTGGCTACCAACTGATGGGTATGAAATGATTCTGTACTTGTGGAAATACAACAATGGCTCTTAAACCGTTTATATGTTTTGCAAAATTTTATCAAAGGAGTTTTTTAAGTTAAAAAACATCAAGACTTTTTTTTTTTTTAAGTGAAAATCAAGCATGAGAGTTAACATTATGTCTGTTGCACCATTCACCAAAACCCTTAAGATGTTTTTTGTATTCCTTTTTCTGTCACTCATCTCATTTATTCTCCTTCATGGTGTAATCCCCCCTAGTGTCTTGTCTTGTCTCCTGACAGGCTGCAAGCTCTTCAGAGCAGGCACAATTGTCTTACTTGCTATATAAATCAAGTTACATGCTAATGTTAAATTATAATGTTTTGACAGGATTTTAAAGTTGAACCTGATTATATGAAACAATGAAACGCTGATTTTTTTTTCCTGAAATTTTCTTCTCTTAAAAAAAAGGATACCAGAAGAGGAGAAGCAGGGCATTTATTTCCCATGATTTTTAAAAAACTCATNTGAAAAATACCAAAGTTACCATTTTCTTATAGTACAATCTGTTGAATGAAAAGGAATTCTACATTCTCTTCCCCCCATTTTCGACAAATTCTAGAAAAAGCCACAATGATTTTACACTCCATTTTTCACTCAGGTGTGTTTATAATGAATCACCACAGCTGATGGCCAGCTGACAGGTAAGGCACTGCATCTCTTCTCCCCACTCCTTTATTCTCAAGCTCATTTTCCTTTCATTTTCTTGGTGTGACATGCAGTAAAAAGTAACGGGAGGCTGTGAAAGACGTGAGCAGTGTTCCCTGACTTCTGCCTCTGGAGATTATGGACTTAAATTAATAAGAAAAAGAGTATGAAGAAGACACCACCAGTGGCTTCCAAAAAGAAATCCAAACTGCTTCCCTGATTTTCTCTGAGGATAGCTCTGGACAGCAGTGGCTGTTTTGTGTTTTAGAGAAACAATTCAGTCCACAGAAGGGATAGGCTTGGAGGGATCTAAAAGATCTAAAAGATCTTGCAATCCCTACAAGACAGGCCAGGCTCCTCCTGGAAGGCTTTGCTTGGAGGACAAGAGCCAAGGGACATCAAGTGCACCAAGAGAGGATCAGATTTTGCCCACAAGGACAGCCAGATGTTGAAAGCTGTCCAGACAGGGTTAGGCACTCTGTCCTTGGAGCTTTGCTGAATAAAGCCCTGAGCAGTCTGACCCTATCTCCTGGATGACCCTGCTTGAAGCCAGAGATTGGACTGCAAGGCTTCTGAGACCCCTTCCAACCAGAATAATCCCGTGATTTCAGGATACACATTTTTTAATGTGTTTTTTCTGTACCTGTTGAACAAATAACACTTGTTCAAAAACAACAGCTTCCAAGGTAAGCCAAAGTATTTCCATGAAGGTTTGTACATGCTCACGAATTTAAAAAATCTGGACTTTATTTTGTTGCCCAGCTAAGGGTACCAGTGAAGTAACACCAGACATCTTTCATGGCCTGGAAGCTGAGCTCAAACTACCAGCCTGTTTTTACAGGCTGTCCCCACTGTTTTGCTTGTCTGCTTTGTTTTAATTGGAATTATTAGGAGAAGCCACACAGAGATCAGGGGCTATGGAATTCTTTCATTTAGAAACAGCCTTTAGCTGTGCTGCTGTGTTTTGCAGCCTTGCTTCCTTCCATTACATTTGCAGCCTTGCAGAACCATCACATTCTGGTGGATGCTGAGAGGCAGAGCTGTTACCAAAAATTCCTCCTCCTTGCTGTTTCTATCCACAATGCTGTTACTCTTCCCTGGTCCTGGGGGGAATATGAGGGTTTAGTCATATGCTCATTCTTTTCCAAGGCATAAACAGTAGCCCTGGAGGATGACTAGCATCTTTATAAAGAAGCTACAGTACGTGGTCTTCACAACACACGGCTTCTATTTTTGTCATCCTGATAAAAACACAGCAATGCCAATATTCTTTTCTTG
>WEZZ01004605.1:216195-236934 GCA_013400585.1 Chloropsis cyanopogon
TATATATAATATACAATAAATTTAAACCAGTTTAAATAGCTGGGATACGGGGGTCAACTCCCAAAATTCGCTCATGCTGCCAGTCACTAAATTAGTTAACAGCTAACCTTGAAACATCAGCCCTTAATAAAAACATTTGCATTATATATCTATCTAAAAATTACTTATTATGTGTATAATAAGATACATATAGTGAGGTTTGCATGCAGAATCAAAACATTTAAATTTCAAACAGCACACATTGCATGAATAACTAAGTATAGGGCAAATAAGTACATAATCAGTATTTACCTTGCTAATTGGGGACTGTATAGCCCATCACATACTGCCAACTTTTTTTTCTCATAACAAAAAAGTACTTTGGTTGTAAATAATAATATTAAATACTTTATACATGCAATTATATCTAGGTATGGGGGTTAAAAATTAACTGGAACCACAGATTATGAATCTTTTTTCTCAAATAGAAATGTACTCCTAATAGAAGTTCCTCTCTTCATCTCTGCCAACTTTACCACCACACAATATGCCATAGAGAAAAAAGGGGAAGTGTCAACTTGTGTAAATTGTCCCTTATGTAATGCAAACCATCTGTTTAAAAAAACAAAACAAAATGAAAACCCAAGCCACTCCCAAGCATGATCTGCTATGGAGAAAAAGAAAGAAAAGGAAATGTAGTACATCAAATTGGAAGCCAAAGACCACGACCTGCCATGTAACCATGGAGAAAATATTTACCCCTCTCCTCCCTTTATTTACCCAATTTTGAAAAATATTTGGAAAAGCATAATTGAATCATTTGCTCTGCACATAATAGAGACTGATATTGCTGTATTTTTTTGATCATTTCATCTCTCTAAGAATGTTTTCCATCAGTCTGGAACCAAGCAGAGAAAAGCTCTTTGTTTTCAATAACACATCTCACAATGATGCCACCACTGGGTTAGAGGGTCCCTGAGTCCTCAGTCACTGCAACCTGGCACAGGATGGGGCAAAAAGTATCAGTACACTTCTGCCCTGCTCTTTTCTGGCCTTCCTTAGGTATCTGCCAGGAAAGGAGTCTGAATGGACCACTGCTATTAGCTGTTACAATTATTTTTGTGTTATCTTCAGTCTAAATGCTCAGAAGACAAAAGTATGTGCAACGAAAGGAGTGCTCTTCTTTCCCAGCCTCTGTCTGGTAAGTCACGAGTCCTTTGGTAAGCCCTGCCTGAGGAACCTCCCACACAGACACACTGAGAGCACTGGGAGACTCACATTTCACCCTCCCTTGGGAGGCAGGGGTGAATCAGAAAGCACTGAAGAAGTTAAATTAGGTTGTATTGTCCAAGCTGAATGAAAATAAAGCAGCAGTACAATTATTCACTATTTTTGCACACTCCCAGGCTTGATCACACATTCTGCTCCAGCTGAAGGGGCCAGCAGCTCCAACCACAGCCCCCCTGCCAAAGGTTACCCAGGCTGCTTCTTCAATCCCTTCCCAACACATTTCCATGAAAAAGAACCACCTCAGTTCAAGCAATTTGAACAGAATCCTTGCTATCTCAGCCTGGACAGAAACACAATTGAGAACCCTTAACCAAGAAGCTTGGCCCATACATCTCCTTTTGGAGAGCTGACTTCTCACAGGGGCAGGGTGCAGAACAGCACAAATGTCCCTTTCAATGTGTCTCCAACACATACTCAAACTCAAGGAACTCTGCACCACTAGCTAGTTATGAAAATAATGGTTGTTGCAACAATCCTCTCTTCCTTCTACCCCAGATTTTCAAATATCACTTTTTTTGAGGAGCTGTACGTGAAAACTTTCATAGTTTTTTGTTCTTTGTGACTGGAACTGAATTGTCACATGGAGTTTTTTATCATTCCTATGTGCAGGTTGTTAATGCTAATTAATAACAGAATCATCACTAGAAAACTTCTATCAATCAGGCACAGAAAACAATTCTGGAAAATGTAGTCAGTCCAGAAAGAAGGGCGGGTTTTCCAAAAGGACTGGGAAGATGTAGAAGTGAGATTCCATTTTCATCAGGCACATAAACTGATTTTAAAACACAGAATGGCAGTCACGTACAGATGATGCTAGTGGGGTCTTTGGAAGTTCCTAGGCAGGCTTTGCTCCCAAAAGCAAACTCAATGAAAATTAGGCATTTAACACATTCAGAAGCTGAGCAAATGAATCTGCTGTACGTTCTCTGTTGCAGTACAGAGCTGGTACTAAAACCCACTTCAGCTCAGTTCCAGCCAGCACGGGTGACTGCACTAAAGTTTGCAGTACAAGAATTTGGTAAATTAAGACTTAGACTCTAGTGTCTTTGTCACTCTTAAGAGGAAGGTTTAGTCTCCCAAATCACTCATGTGCTTTACAGATTTTTGTCCAAAGCTCTCTGGTTCACAGACTTTGCCAAGTGGACTGATACAAAGTAGGCCAAGCAAAAAACCAGGAGAAATATGTTTTAATGGTCTGTCAAAAACATTACTTGATATGAACGTACTCTGGTTTGAAGGCAGCTAGGTGAAGCTTTCTAGGTGTAGCTGAGTGTGTATGGGAGTTTTTGTTTACACTAGATGGTGAGTGGAAGGAAGAAACCCTTTGGACTACTTATCACTTCTGCTCAGCTTCTCAGCCAAACATGCCAGGCAATCACCAAACACAGAGCTGTCTTTTTCCACTGGCTTCTGCTCAGTCCCACATCTTGGCATTCTGTTAATTCCAAGCCTTACTGCCAGGAGCAGCAGAAACTTTGCTCTTTTTGCCTTTTAGTTTTCAAGGTTACACAAACACATAATGTTGGAGCTATTTCGTAGATGTGAGGAACTGTGGAACTATCATGGAGTTACTGTGCACGTAGAACAAAGGAGGGGAAAAACCACCTCAACTCCTCATACCCAAACCGGACTTCATTAGCATGGAAATAATAAAATCTGCCAGATATGTCTATTGGTGTGCTTTCCTGACCTTTTCCAGACCTACAGCATTCATACTCAGCGTGGCTTACAGCTACGCGCTCTGAAATGTGAATCACCACTTCTCCCAGCCGAGGGAGACTGAGTGTGAAATCACTGGAAGAACTGAATGAGGCTGTGTTTTGGCACTGCAGCTGCTGAGGGATGTGAAGGGGTTGGAACAGTACTTTCAAGAGTGGTCCCAGTCTGTAAAATATCAGGAAAAGGTGTTAGTGGCCAAGGAAACTGAGTTAGTGCTCAAGTACTGTGTCTATGACGTTCTGAAGCTGAAAGAAATCTGGAACTGTGGGCTAAGCCAGCTTAACTAAAGAAATGTTTTTATGTTCTCAGTCTACAAAAATGCAGCAGTGGCAAGTGCTGAGTAACTCAGACCAACTGATGAATTAATGAGTTAGTCCATGGTACAGATGGATACAGCGACACGGACATAACAAACACCACACCACAGACAGAGAAGGGGAGAACAAGCAAGTCCTGGGTAACTCAGTAGGAAACTGATGGCAGAAGAGTTACACAAGTGCATGCAAAGTCTATGAAATTCATGCTCTAGCTAAGTTTATTCACAGAAATAAAGTTCCTTCATTATTTCTTAACTTGCATTTATTCTCATCATGCTGACAGGAATATGAAATCCTATAGAAGGCTTAAATAAAATATAAAAAAAAATCTGCGGGACGCAGAGAACAATACAAGTCTTTCAAAGATTAAAAAACTAGATGCTATGTTTTTAAGTGTTAGGCTCTCACAAATATCCTCAGAGTTTGTGTTAGTCCATCAAACTGAAAGGCATATGCTATCTTTGATCTCTGTGCAGAACCTCCGTTGAGATTAATGTGAGTTCTGTGTGAAGAAAGAGACTAGAATAGGCCCTCAGTTCACAAATAGCAAGCAGTCTGCTTCAGGAAAAAACATGTTTTCTTACAACAGTGTTGAAATTTATTGGGAAGTTTCAAATAGCTTCTCTTCAGATGCAAGTTTGTGGTCATGAGCATGTTCACTTGTCAGAAAGACCTGTCAGAGAGAAGGTGCACATATCTACCTCTTGTGTGAGATGTTTGGCTGTTACCCTGAAACACATTCTCCACCTCTGACAAGCTTTCCTCATACTGTAACAACCAATCCTCTGTTTTACACTCATCTCTGCAAGTTAATGGCTCTGTCCATCGATAGGGTGCTGGTTTTATACAGGCTGGCATGAAACTGTGCCCTGTAACACCCACTTCCAGCTAAAAAAATCTCCAGGACTTACTGCATCCCGCCTTGTAGCTGAAACCAGGAGGAAGGAGGAATCCTTGCTGTGCAGCTGCTGCTAGGGTTCGCTGGTCTGGAGGGAATACGGGAATCATTAATGGAGGCAGCTGACCCTGGACCTGCTGAACAGGAGAGGCAAAATCAAACACGGAATTTTTCTGGGGGGCACAGTGTCTGGCAATATGCTTTCCTTCACTTCTGATCTGAGAGGTCTGGCTTCAATGCACCTCTTCACGTTGGGGTGCTCCAGCAGCACCAGCTGTGGAGCTCCATCTTCATTACCAAACACTTCGTATCAACTACTTGAATCCAAAATAAACTGAAATATTTCACTAAGGCATATCTATATCCCACTTAATTATTCCCCCCACAGCTCATGGTGACTCACTCATCTCTGACTGCAGGGGGGTACTTTCTTCTCTTTTACTGAACTGTGTAGCAGTATCTGTCTCAGACAGTAGCCTTCACCCTGACTAAGCCCAAACACAAGCACACCTCCTCAGAAAGGAAAAATAAGTGTTAAGTAGCACACAGCACAGCCAATACTATTTTTCTGCTCATACACGTGCACTTATTTGCACTTGTGAAAAGATGAAGTCTCTGGGATGGTCAGAAAAAAGACTGAGACACTTTATTCACAAATCAAACATCTATGTCTGAAGTGTTAGGCGTTCAACTCTGCACAGCCATGCAAGTCAGGAAGTGGAAAATATTATATTGTAAGTGGATACTGCAGGGGACTTCAGCCATGCAGGAATTAGTCATCAAAGCTGGAAGTGGGCCACAGCACAATGTCTACTGCTGCTGCTTTTACCCAGTTCCGTTAATAGCTTTTAATTGATGGAAATGGAAGTTGTCTCTGCATTTCACACAGATGAGAAACACAAAGTTTGCTGGATTAAAATGCTGAACGACTACTTTCAATTTAAAACACCCAGCGTATTGACCAGATCAGTCAGTAAAGAAAGACTGGCTCAGTTTTTAACAGAGCTCATCTCGATTTTCAATGGCGCTGTGAAGCTGAGGCATTCGAGACAGATACGTTTTCAAAAACTGCAATTTCTTTTGTGGCCTCAAGGAACTCAGAAAATCAGAGTACCAACAGACAACCCTCTGTGCTGAGGGGCACAAGAAGGTGTCACTCCCTTCATTACTGCCTGGACAGCAGAGCTGGCAACAGAGAACCTGCTCCAGTCCCTGGCTGCCACTGTCCAACTACACCATTTGCACTTAATTTTATTTTCATTTAAACTCCTTAAAATCCAGGCCATGTCTTGGTTCACCCAACACCGTTACCAGGCAAAACAGTGACACAAAATTTGGGATTACCATCGCTTGTAATTTATGCTGGGAGCTGGCAACACCCCTGTGTGTGCTGACTGTGTCTCTATAATCTGAAACCATTTTCAAGGACAGAGTTCAACAGCACTGTTGACAGAAATTCTTGTGGTGGCAGATTAAGATTGGGGCTGAAGATAGAGTAGATGTAGCTCCACTCACTGAACTAGCTTGATCCGTTTTTTGTTACTTCAATATTTGTCTTTCTATTCTGATCCTGTTAATTGAAGGCATACATATTTTCAACTGAATTATGGGAGAAAAAAATAATATATAAAATGTGATTTGCTCTCTATCTGCACACAGTTATCCTAGAGCTGTCCAATACCTGCCTTTTTTTCACGTGTTTATTTTTTGTTTGTTTTGTTTGAGGTTTTGTGGTTTGCTGTTTATTTTTTTTTTTTAAGACAAAGACAAAGTAACTGTATTCTTTTAGAACAAAAATGAACAGCCATGCGGAATTTTTGCATAGTACTCTTCTTCGGCAAAAAGCCACAGAACTTTTTTTTTAAATGGTTTCCAAGGATGAAAGTGACTTTGCCAAGCGAAGAAGCTTCAAAACAGGACTCAAAAACACTAATAGAAAGACAGATGGTTCTACTAAGTGCTTTGCTGCCAAAAAAAATGTTAAAAAAAAAGTGAAAAAAATGGAGTGATGTTATTGAAGCTGACTGCAAAGTTCTCTGATGACTGCAAATACTCTTGTCCCACTGCAAGTGTTAACTCTGCCTCCAGGGCTAATATAACTAAAGCACCACACACACACAAATTGTCATTGCCAAGCCCACAATGTAGCTTAAGTCTGCACTTGATTCCAAGTGACTGCCAAACACACGAGCAAAACACCATGCTGAAAAATTCCCATTTAGGAAAACATTTACCAGGAAAATGCCCTTTCTTCCTAAATCTGACTGCTGCATTTCATTTTTTTTTCAAATTGCTGCTCCTCTTTAACTCTCCGAGGGGCCCTATAGCCCCTAATTTCAAATGACACAACCCCATTTGCATTAAGGAGGTAAAAGCTATAGAGGGATGAGGATGGTTTGCACGGGTACAGAAATAGCAGTCAAATAGCATAACACAGTCAAAACAATGTGATTCTCATTCCAGGATGGAATGTATGTAGCAGCACTCAGCCACACTTCATTTTCTCCTAAACACAAATAAATGCAAACATCAGTTTATTTTAATCCGATTACCTGACTCAATATCATACAAATTACGGACTCTTCATTTTTATGGCTCATTTAACTACTACATTTTAACTCGTTATGTTTATTATTATTATTAACTGGAATTGCTAGGATACAACTGCTTCAAGTGGCATTGAATGCAGGCCCTCCTTCCGAGTTTTACATCTAAGGTGTTTTCCCTTTTTTTTTTCTTTCCTTTTCAAGGTATTACTACATCAGTTAAATCTCTCAAATGTTTTTATTTTTATTGGAAGCTTACATACCTTCCAATATTTTCTGGATTGTAACTTCTTGATACGGCATTTCTAATTTGAATATAATGGACTGCAAATCAGGGCTATTTTCCAGGCCCTTCAATTTGCTCTGCTAATGGACATATGTCCATAAAAAGAAACACCTCCTTAATAATCTAATAAGTCATACAGCTGTCAAGATTCTCCACTGGCCAGCCTCTCTACGTGATGACCTCTTCTCAGCTGTAATATCCTAAAGGAGAAAACTGCATTTTAAATCCTCACAAAATTCCCAGTGGATTTAATGAGACACAATTTCACCTTGTAACTTCTTACCTACTTTATGATGTTAGTTTGGGGGATACAGACACAATCTTCTGAGGCCTGGTTTTTCATACTGTGTCAGCTGATCACACTGTGAGCCCTGAATTATTTTTTTTTCTCTCCTCTGGTGCCTGGTGCTGGGCCAGTGTCAAACCACGGCACCAGGAAACCTTCACAGCTGCCACTGAAAACCCAAAAAAGAGACCACCCCCGAAGGACTTAATGCAAAAACCAGTATGAGCACGTGACAAGCAGCTAATGGCAAACCTGCCGCCCAAGTGGGGAACTGGGACACCCACAGCTGCCTGCGGAGATTTCTGATTTTGGAAAGTGCCTCGGTGTATCTTTATTTGTTTCAGTGCCTTTGAAAAATCTGGCCCTAAATGGCTTACCAGATCAAAGGAAATTTGTTGGCAAACTTGGAACCAATTCAAGCTGTTGAAGCCCGGGCCAGCATCTTCACAAATCTGTGCATGTCCTTTATGACTTGGCCATAACAAATCCAACCACACAAAGACTCTGCACTCAACATCGTCACAGTTAATGCTTCCAGGATTCTCAGCTTCATTACCATTGTAGTATTTCCACCTAAATTCTGCTCTCCTCTCTACTTTTAGGAACATACTATGGTTACCACAGCTACCTAGGCACCGAGCAGTATGTTTTTAACAGTTACCCCTACTGTTTGTTACTAGCTCCTGCTGTGACTTCCACAAATTTAGATTGCAAACACTTGACAACTACAGTTCTATTTTCTGTAAAAAGTCATGTGGGCCTTGGGTCACTATGTAAATAGCTACACAGGGAAAATAGTTTAAAGAAACATTAGGATTGCAAAGTTAGACATTTGTGGCTCAGAGAATGCCAAAATCAGGGAAGCATGCGTGACTTTATTTTGGGCCTTTATGCCCCTGCATCCAGACAGAACCTTTAAAGTTCAGAGTTTCCCCTCACACGTGACTCTGGCTTAATCTAGAAGGCTTACACCGTTTCTCAAGGAACATAAATCCATACTTTCAGCAAACCCAAGCCCCTAAAATAGCAGCTGCTATTAGTTTTATCTATTTTCTCTTCCTACACTCCCACCAATTTCATTTCTGCAGCTGTTCATTACATATTTATTAGCATCAACTTTTAAATAAGGTTTCCTCTCTCCAAGGTAAATATCTCAATGCATTTCCCAGCACCTATATAGATACATAACATTTTCCACAGAGGGGCAAATACTGCTAATGCAGCCCCCTCTAGTTCTTCAGAAGCAATTCTATTCATTTTGGTGAGGCTAGTGATGGATCACGAATTATCCAGTGTGGGTAAGAACAGCTGCTAAAAGCAACACTCTCCTCTCCACCACCTGACACAGCTCTGCACAGAACTTTGCTCCTGAACTCCTCCAAAGATGCCCTTCAGGAGCTGCACAAGCACCTCTGCTGAAATGGACTCTCACGTGGTTTCTTCACGTAGAGGTGTGGCAAATTTTTTATTTTCATTTGAGTTATTCTCAGCAGCTGAGAACAAGTTCAGATTTTACACTCCTAGAAGGGTGGATGCACGTGAATGATTTGATTAACTCCAAACTGTTGCACGAGTATCTTCTTGCTTGTGACTTGTTTGTAAGTTAAGCGTCTCTTCTACTGTTTAGGGAAGAATGCAATGCACATTTCACATGCAGCAACACAAATCTGTCCTTCAAAAATGACATGTTTAATTGCATTTGTCCCCCTTCCTCCAGAAACACTTGGCTCTCAGTGACACACACTCTGCTGAAGGACTGGATTCTTTAATTAGCACATGTGTTGGCCCTCTTTCCCTCCACCTCACCCCCCTCCCCATGTCTATCTTAAGGGAAATAAAAATATATGTCCCCATATAACTACAATCTGCTATTTTCCCTTTCAGTGATGTTTAAAATAAGAAAAGAAAATGTTTTTCTCTTTCCCTTCTCTGTATCAGTTCCCTAAATTGACATAAGCAGGTCCTGAGCCCATGGAGCAGGAAGCCCTGCCTCCCCAGGTTATGGAATGATCCCTCCTCCTGCTGAGCTCGAGGTGCCTTTTCATGGGGTGCTTCCTCAGTGCTCAGGATGCAAAGCACAAGGTGGATGGCATGAAGCAGAGATGCATTTCTTCTTCCTAATCACCACCCGTGAACTCTTCTGCAGTGGGTGATTTGGGCCCTAAATGTTATTTTTCCCTTTGCTGTGTATGAGGCTCGGACAATTCATCCCAGAACTCAGCAAAATGTACCCTGCCCAAACAGCTCAGCTCACCCAGCAGCTCCCACTGCTCTCCCAGCTGCCTGCCCACAGTGACACTGCTGGCAGGAAACGTGCTCTCACAGCGGTGATCTTTTAAAGAGAACACACTGGGGGGTTTAGGGACACACCTCCATCACCCAGCACACACACCTCACACAGGCTCCCCACCACAACTCTGCTACACAGGACAGCTTTGTCTGGAGTGATGGTGTGGGAAAAATGATCAGTCTGACGGAATATGGAGACAATCCCTAACAGGTATGCAACTTGGCACACTGAAAACAGAGGGAACAAACTTTCAGCAGAACTGAAATGCATCTCAGGGAAATACAGAAGCATTTTTCATTTTAAAAAAGCAAGGCTTTTCAGGCTGGAAACTTTCCACCTTTGCTCAGTCCTGCAGGAGAACCCAGGTGTCACTACCAGCATCCATCTCAAATTCATCTCATCATAGAGTCTGTGAATTAACACACAAACTCAGCCTTTTTAACTAAAGTGCTGCAAAGTGCCTTAAACCACCAAATAATACAGACAGTAGCTGTTTCCATGTTTATAACCTCCTTCCAAGGCTTTCCTCCCCCAGTTCATGCCACAGAACCAAATGCAATGTTGACAGACAAACCTCCAGCAGCACTTGGCAGGACAGAAGCCAAAAGGACCTTTCACATTAAGGAACAACCCTTGGACACTTCCAAAGGAAAAAGGCAGTTCATTTGTTCATTTCTGTAACTAAAATGAAGAACTTCAAAACATTTTTTTAAATATTTGATTTAATATGGAATAAACATAGGAGAGAAAAGCAGGAAGATGACTTTATTTTTTGCATCGGGATGAGGTTTAACAAGTATTCATGCTTGTGCAACTTGGGATGTAAATTACCTACAGGGCAGTTCTGCCACAAAGGCTTTGGGACAAACAGCCTAACTGAAGAGACTACCTGAAATAAAAGGCACATGAACTAGAATTCATTCCAACAGGCAGCTGTTTTAAGACAAAAGCCTAGGAGCTCACACAGGAAGGGCTCCAGACTACACCACACCCCAGTGAAGGGGGGGTTCTCTGGCAAAATCAGGACTTTCAGAGCAAGTGACTGTAATTCAGGTAACTGCTGCACTGGAAGGCTGAAGTGCACTCTCAAAAGAACCCTTCCTAATCCCAGCTCAAGAGCAACACTAGAAATAATTTGCCCTTTCATTTTTATAAGAAGAAAAAGATTCATTTTTTGGTGGATTGAGCTACTTGCTTCATGAAGAGGCTGAAGTTAGCAAAGGGGCTTTTGAGGCGTGATGACCACAGTTTTGGCCAAATTGTCCCATTTCACCTTACTGAATATTCACACAAACACTGTGTTTCTCATGGCACGGCTCCCAAGCACCTGAGCACCCTGTTCAAATGTTAGCAGCCCTCCTAGAAGGGTAAACCAGCACTGTAAGGGCAATCTGCCACACACTCCTGGCTGTCCAAACTGCTGATTTACATGCTGCATTGTCCTCTACTTGTGCTTTTGCTGGCTACCAGCAAGTTGCTCCTAAGTGCAAGCGTCAGGAGCAAGAGCTGATCTGCCAGGTCACCTCCTTCGAAGTGGAAAAACCTCTGAATTTCCACCAATGGCTGATGCTACCTTTCAGCATACGACAGAGCAGTTTCCATATGCCTGCTCTCCCCAGTGAGCTCTGGACTGGTGCTGGTGGCTCCAGCAGAAAGCTATCCAGTGAAACATTTGTCAGGGAAGGGAAAACAGGTGTGAGGTTTCCTGATGTGATTTAGAAGACAGCATGTAGGATAATTCCTTGAGCAGCACGTGGACTCTTTCCTACAGTTGGCTGATCTGTGATAGATGGGTTCAGTTATTCAAAATATAATGAACCATGGGTTTATTTGTGCCTGCCAGAAGGAATCAGGGACACAAAGCAATGTACTTCCCTTGTCACTGCTGACAGCAGCCTTTCAGAAGTCATCTGTATAACTTTCCTTCTGACTTTCTACACTCTGTTTAGAAGGACTGAAGTGGCAAACAGGGCAGATTTGCTAACAGGGGATGTTTCTACCTGAAGGTTTCCGAGTGGTCAAGAGAGGAGTGTGGAACCCAGAGCACTTTTCCTGTAGGAGCACAGGGCTTTTTCAAGATTGACTCTGCAAATCTTAAAATTATGCATCAGTGGCTAGACTATAAAAACAAGTAGGAATGGGTGGGAAGGCTCAGAACTGGCATGGGATTTAAAGAGGGGGAGAAGAGGAAGAGCAATAATCCAAAAATGCCTTTTCAAGAGCTTCTATGAATTTTGGAAGTCAACAGATCCAGCTGAGGATAAGGAAATTAGTAAGTAATGAATAGGAAATAAACTCTGGTGTTACACACCATCACAGGCAGGAAGCAGGGCTGTTTTCTGACACCTAAGTTCTGTGACCTGGGAGAAATGCCCCACCTTGCCTCTTTTCAGTGCTGCCAAGGCACCTTTGGGCTCACCCTGACACCAAAGCATTGTTGTGAATGTTGCTGTGCAGAGGATGCAAACAGGACCGCAAAATACTCAGCTATAAAACTGCCCAAAATGGTTTTCAGGTTGAGAATGCAGCTTAGGTAATTCATTCTAAGTAATTTTCCAAAATAATATCCAAATTGTTTCTAAGTATTTCCTAAATTTATTCTAACCATGGTTCTTACTCGTGTGTAGACTGAAGTAATGCAGCTTTTGGGGAGTGAGCCCATTCACAAAAGATTTCTTTAGTGCATTTTCCTGAAAAGATCAAGAAATGGGTGGCAAGGGCACAGCTGATGCCATTACACTTAAAAAAGTGGTATTTTTAGTCATTTGAAGTCATTCAGAGGCATCTGTCTTAAGGCCAGCTGCTAAACCTCTCCCTTCACCCCTTGTTGATTTTTCCATTATATATTCAAACACTAGTAATTAATAATTTTGATGTATAAATTGCAGTAGTATTTTTCCTGCTTCAAAACCCCAGATTCCTAAAGTGACACAGGGAGAACAGTTCAAATTAGGAAAGCCCTGCACTTGAGATGGTGCAGAGATGATGGCCAGCTCCACGACCTCAGCTTTGACACAATGCTAAGGGTATTCTTTCAAACAAACCCCTAAGGTTTCAAGATGTATTTTTCACTCAGTATCCCTTTGACAAATAGAATATAATTAATTAAAAAACAAAATACAGCAATTTCAGTGTGTAGGCGACGGGGAAGAAATAGGGGTTATTTAATATCAGGCAGTGGGCAGAAATTCAAAACCCATTCAGCTGCTGAATAGTGCAATGCTATAAACAAACAAGAAAGTCTTATCAAAGTCATCCACTTAAAATCATACCATCTAGAAAAAGGGAGAAAAAATAGACTTAAAGGACTAGAAAAAAAAAAAAAGTGTCTGCACTGAAAGTCATTACCTCCTCTTGCCTTCTTTAAATTGAAAGGTTGAGGGACACATTTAATAAAACTGTATAGAAACTAATGAACTATAAGGGAAAACAACAGCCTTTGTGGTTTGATCAGTGTAGGCTCTGCAGAACTGGGTCTGCTCACAAAATCTTAGACTAAAATCCACTGACTAAAGCCTCTGAATGACCCCTAATCTTCCCCCAGTTTTATTATTATTATTATCATTAAATCAGACACACATTTCAGGGTAAGTGTGGTCTCCTGTGACATCAGTTTCAGAGCACAAGCAGCTCCAACAACCCAGTGCCATTCTTTCCTGAAGACAATATATTATCATTTTTATTAGCATCATCACTGTTACTACTGTATATTGAGTTTTATTGGTTTCTGTGAGATCCTAAAAATCCCTGCACGGTGAACAAATGGCCAGGAAAACTCTGACCACATGTTATTAGAAATCTTTGCAGCAAACACAGCTTCAGTGTTGGACAGCCTCTAATTACTGCCCAGGGACATGCATAATAAAGACTTCTTTTCAACCTCTCAGCTGTTCAGACTTTTTTTTCTGACTGTCTCTTCTGCCAGTGGAATTGTTCCTCAGCAGAGTTCAGGTTTGCCATCAGAAGTTTGATTTCAAAAGCAGAATAGATTCAAGTTGCAGAACAAATACAATTTCAACAGATACGTCACCACTCTTCCATTCATGTCCTGATGCTTTTTGTATCCTTGTTACCAAAATCCTCATAAAAAAAATGTTATTCACGTGGATTTTGTTTGGGAACATTTTTTGAATAGGGCTGAAGACAGTCTCTAATTTTGTGCCTGCAGTCTAGTGACAGCAATACAGTTAAAGCACAATTAACTGTAGATAGAGTGATAAAATTTAGACACCTCATCATCTGATTTCTGTGTACAGCCAGGTAAGCAGCTACCCAAATTCTGCAGCTTTTTACTCCACTAAATTGCAGGTACAAATATTTTGATTGCCCAAAACACTGTTTCTTTTTCTCCTTTGCTGTCACCTTCAGCTCTCCTTTGTCTTCCTCCACCCTCTTTTATTATTAAAAAGATGAGAAAAACCACAANCCCCCCCTCTTTTATTATAAAAAAAAAAAAAAAAACCACACAAAAAAAAAAAAAAAAAAAAAAAAAAAAAAGAAAGAAGACTATATGCATTTTTTTTCCTTGGCACTTGTAGATACAGACCATGCAAGGGAGGAGAGAATTGCCTACTCACAAGGGCACCTACCACCATAAATCAGTTTTTAGCTTTGCTGGTGGATTCCAGCAGCCAGATAAACTCTTGCTGCCTGCCTCCCCCTGGCACTGCTGCTGGAAGGGGCCCAGGTGTGGCTGGGTGTGGCAGCCCTGCCTCACACCCCCAGAGAGGTCCCGAGGGTGTGCAGAAGGGCAGAGCACAGCAGCAGCCACAAACACAACACATGCACGATGCATGAAAAGCAGCGCCTCACCAGAGGGGGAAAAATACAGCATAATGAAAATGAACAGTCCTTGGGCATTTTCTTCCTGCTCTGAAGGAGTTCTTGAATGTACAATCTTTTTTTTTCTGCCTTGACTGCCTTTAAATATACACATACCATACCCCTAGATCAATTTTTAAGCCACTATAGGTATTAGAGGACAATTTACATGTGATTTGCATTTTTTTCCCTCTGACTGTGGTTTTGGTAAGTCTTCCAAACCTAATGACTGTTCTTTTGGCCAGCAACATAAATGCTGTAATCACACAATTATTGTGCTGGGAACAGTTTAATTCAGCATTTTGTTCTCAACCACAGAACAATTACTCAACAATTTTGGTTAACCATACCAGCTCACTGCCTGGAGAGGAAGCAGAATATTCACAAAATCTATTGTCTCACATAAAGGCAGTGAGCAGATTCTTATCTATTATAACTTTCCAGCATCTCTTTGCTCTTTGGGGTGCCTCCACACACTCCCCACGGATGAAAATAAATTATTAGCAGCAGGCTCTATCAGCATATTCATCTTTACCTGTTGAGTGCTTTTAATTGTGCATTTGCATACAAAAGGGAAGGTAGATGGGATGTGTTTGGGAGAGAAGGATGAAGGGAGCACCACAAAAAGCTCTGAAATTACCACAGTGATATTATCCATCTCACCTAAGCATAAACCTGGGACACTCAGGCTTTAAGTTCTGCTCTTAAGCCACCCATTTCTCTTTAGTAATAAAAGGAATTTTCTGACCAGTTGATTTATTCCAGGTACTGTTTCTATGGAAAGACAGACACTTAGCAGGCTTTGTGTGGTAGACCTGACTCACAATAAAGTGAACAGAAGTTCTGAGACCTCAGCAAGAACGGATTTAAGTTAGTAAGCCAAGTTACCAGGATCCTCACAAATTTTCTGCTCCAAATTTCAATTCTGGAACCATTTTACCCAAGCAAATATAAATATTTTAGTAATTCCATTTCCACTTTTTTGTTTTTTGTTTTGTCTTGCCAGTCACTGGGAATATTTTCATTCAGAGCTGTGAATGTAAAAAGTACAACTCTGGCAGTGCTGCTGAACAAGTAAAATTAAACTAATTAAACAAAACTGACTCAATAAACTTAATTTGATAGCTAGATCAGGAAGGAAACCAGCAGTAAACAAGATGAAAACATCAAGTAATAATTGATTTTTTTAAATGCCTTTAGCTTTTAAGAAGTATTCATCTCAGAAAAGGGACTTTGTAATAATCATAATTTTTTTAAGGGCAAGAAAGGGCTATCCCCCTTTATTAAGGGCTGTGTGTGGGAAGGGAAGGCACTACCCTGCCACTGTGCTTCAGGCACCTTCTGGGTGCTGCTCTGCCTCATTGCTGGGCTGCCAGGACCCTCAGGCAGGAGCTCAGCACTCAGGTGTTTAACCCAGGGCAGATCCAGGGCGGGCAGGAGAGCAGGGACACACAAGTTCTCAGATCACACCAGCAGCTGTATCTGTGCATGTCTGGATGCCCTCAAAGCTTCAGAGCCAAGGCTCCTGAAGGGTCTGTCTGAAGGATTTCTGCACAAGACACGCACGGGAACTCCAGAAGAACCTCTGGGTCTCTCTGTTTGGATGTTCCCAAAGGCTGAGTACTGTTATCAGAGAGAAGATTCTCTTTTTTGATGTTACCCTAAGGCACACAGGTAAGAATCCTACAGAAAAATACCTTTCCAAAAGAGCTGCAACTCTGTTAGAGCTCCTAATGATGCCTTGGGAAGGCTGACCCAGAACAGAGGCTGGGCAGAGCTAAAGAATAAAGCAGGGATTTATTAAAAGGATCTCCTCCATGGATCCACCTTGGGCAGCACCAGAGCCCAGCCAGGGCTGCACCCAAGATGAACCAAAATGGGCACAAAATGCACCAAAATGGGCACGGGCTCTGTCACTGGGATCAGTTCTGCTCCATTTGCAGATTGCAGTTCATTGTTAATTCCAGCTTTAGCCCATGCACTCCCACCCTGCTTGTTTTTCTCTCCTCAGCCCACGGTGTTTGTGCTCCTGGGCTGAGATTTGGATCATTTGTCCTTGGTCCCCAGCTGGAGAAGGAATTGTTTTGTCTCCCTGCTCTGTGCAGAGAGCTCACCATCCCCTCATATGAAGCTCAGAACTGCACTAAAGCAGCACAGAGGCTGAAAAATATAAAAGCTCAAACCTGAGGCATCACTAATACTGTTGTCATATCCTTTGCAGGAAAGGTGATAAAAAGACAGTGATGCAATACAAGACCACGTTTGTGTCTGTGCATGGACATCATTCACAAAAAACCAGCTACCCTTCCTGCAGCCAAATGCTTTTTAATAAAACAATCATGGAGCACCTTGCCACCTAAAGGAATGGTTCAGGACTTAAACTGCTGGCTTACCCAGTGGCCTTGACACCTGAAATGTTTATACATGCACATTAGTAACACTTCAGTAAAGCATAAAAAATCAGTAAGGTACATCTAAGGTCTGGTAAGGCAAATGAAAAACTACCCAAAGTCTTTGTGTTCAATACCTTTCTCCAAAAAGAAAAAGATTATTTCAGCAGTTTGAGGCTAAAATATTTTGCCAGCGTTTGTTCATTAAGACATGACCCATTCTGAACACACTGGGTCCCTTTAAGACCAGAAGTCAGAGCTGTGTGCCCTGAGCCTTTTCATCAGGGTGCTCATTCATTCATTCAGGGGCAGCTCGGATTGTATGGCTGGCTTATGGCAGCACTCTAAATTAGTACTCACACAATGGACAGCTTATACAATTGCAGCAGTCCATATCCAGTAAAACTGCCTTGCTGCCCTGAATAATGGGCCTTGCTAAGTCTCTAACAGTCCCGTAAGAGCCTCCAAACAGCTGCACACAACACATGACCTGTGCCATCCTCACAATGCCTGCTAACCATGAAAGCAAGCGTTGGGAACTATTTCCTCCTCACCCTCACCATTGGACAGCATCAATCCCTTCGCTTTTCTGAGAACAAGGGGATTTTATTTTCCCCCTCCTGTTTTTTCTTCCTTCTTTTTTTTTTCTTCCTTTCTTTCCCTTTCCAACCAGCTCTCCACTGCTCATCCTTCACACTTTAGCCTCTGCCCCAGCATACTTTGGACAATAGTGCTGATTCCATCTGTGCTCTCCACGAAAGCCCTGGTAATCCTCCTGGAACAGCTGGGTGCTGCAGCTCTGCACACAGACCCTCCTTCTGGGGCACCCTCTGGCTGCAATTACACTGAGCTGCTGCTTATTCCAGGGTCCTGCCTGCCTGAAAGTGCCTTTCCTGGGGTTCCTCAGGGCTGCAGGGCAGAATGTCCCGGCACAACAAACTGAACAATGTGTGCAGACACAGGGGCTGGGGTGGAAACATGCTGCTGTGTCACCTCTGTGCCAAGCAGCACCTGCAAGGCATCTCACAGACAAGTGACAATACCAGTGACGAGCTTCAAACTGCCACCATGCCATTAAGTAATTGTGAAGAAGCATCTTCATGGTTTCAATACCTTTATTTTACAGTCAGGAGTGCTGCAGCACCTTAAGTTTAGCTTAGAAGCATTTTTTCCAAGAGCTGCAGTGATCTGGCTCTGTCCTGAAACAGCATCTGGTCAGGAGAATGATCTGACAATGCCTGTCCTGGCTTGAAATGGCTGAATATTAGGGAAGGACCAGCAGAGCACAGCCACAGGCTGGTCTAGCTGCGTACCTTGATCTTCCCAGGGATTTAACTTGCCTCAGATTCAACCAACGGATAAAGTCCCCATGACATTTCAATATGCAGTCAGAAAAATGCAGGAATAACTAAGTTAATGCTCTTTACAAGAAGTCCATGCTGATATTCTAATGAAAGTTCACAGTGAGTCCTGCAGATTCAGGTGCACCTAATGCATCCCAACGTGCTGCATGTTTGCCTGTTTCTGTAGCCACACACGCATCATCTGTGCCCACACAGACACGTAAACACACACGCTCCTGCAGGAGATGTGTGTGCACGCGTCTCACACATCACACAAGCTCACACGGAGAGGAGCTCTCTCTGAAGCTCCTCTCTGGTATTTATTTCAGGCTGTAAATGTGTGTGTATGTGCACATGTACTGATATTTACACATATATTTATACACACCGTACCCACGAAACAGATGCCCCGTGCACAGGAGTCCGCAGGCATATGCAAAGCAGGCAGGCATGCACCAGGGGAGAGATGGGGACCAGGGGAAAATGCAGCTCAGCACTCCAACAGCATCCAGCACGGGCTGGATCTGACAGCTTCCCTTGCACGGCACACGCCCTCCTGAGCGGGGATGGAACCGTGCAACCCCACGGCTCTTGGAAGTGCATTTTCTCTGCAGCCCACTGACAGGCACGTGCCTTTTCCTTCCCAACTTTTCATGTAATTACACCCAGACCCAGTCCTGCGCCAGAGGGACTTTGGAGCTTTTCTGTTAGGCAGCCCATAAGAGATAAAATGGAAGTGTTTCTATAAAGCACCCTGCCAGAAGGATGGAGATGGCTATTTACAAGGACAGGGGGGGAATGGCTTCACACTGACAGGGAGTGGCTTTAGATTGAATATTTGGGAGAAATTCTCCCCTGTGAGGCTGGTGAGGCCCTGGCACAGGTGCCCAGAGCAGCTGTGGCTGCCCCTGGATCCTGGCAGTGTCCAAGGCCAGGCTGGATGGGCTCTGACAGCCTGGGATAGTGGAAGGTGTCATGGCAGGAAGTTGGAACCAGATGATCTTTAAGGTCACTTCCAAGCCAGGCTGTTCCATGATTCTACAATTATTAAAAGAAATTGACTTTTTAGAGCTTCCTAATGTGGCCCACAACATGTGCATGGAGTCTTGAGGCAACTCCACACATTAGACTCCCATCAAAACATTATTTACAAAAAAGCTGACCCATCTAAGTTCTGTAAGTTTATCTGACTATGGTACAAAAATGTTTAACAGTAGATGGACTCAAAAATGTATCCCAACAACTCTTGTAAACCACTCCAAAACCTAGTTGAACAGCTGTTTAAATTAAGCTCCTCTCACACAAGATGTTACAATATAAGGTAGCACAAAGGTTTCACTGCTGTTAGTTGAAGATATCAAGCAAAACACACCAGTGGCAAGTAACACATCTCTCCTAAACAAGTCATAAACCCTCCCCAGAGCATCAGTCCAGTGCATATTTCCTGGTCTGCCACATGCTTTATGCACAACACAGGCTGCCCACAGCTACAAGCAAGATTGGCTTTTTGTTGGGAACACAAGAGTTCAGAGGGCATGGCTCAAAGCACAGATAAATGCCTAGATTAGATACTTTTTGACTAGTTCCTCCTGCCTCTGGAGAGGTCATTTATCCTCCAGAGTCTTTACAGGTGGTCAGCTGTCAAAGAACATACTTGCAGCTGAATTACAGGCAATCTGGCCAAGATCCTTTTGTGATAGAGGATTTGGAAAGAGGTGTTAATCACATTTTGGAAATTCTTCTAGGGCTCCTTCATGCCACGTTACTGTGTCCTAGAAACTTCAAATGAGGTTTATACAAAAGATCTTGGCAAGATCTAGCATAAGGAAAGGCATGTTTGGGAAGTAACTCTCAGGTGCATTAAAAACATCAGAACAGCCCGTCAGGCTCCAGCAGATTTTAAGGAGTGCCAAATATCTGAGGAGAAACTAAGTTTTTATTAAAAAAAAAAAAAAAAGAAAGAAAAAAGAAAAAGTGTTCTCTCTCAGTTTTCCTTGAGGAAACAGCTTTAAAACAAACAAGTTCCTAAGAGTTCTGTCACAGCATTTTTGCTGGATGTCTTTTCTTAATTGCTGTCATTTACCTTTGCTGAAATGCCATGCCTAATCTGGCAAAACCAACTTGAAGAGCAGTCCAACTGCCCACAGAGGCCCTCCAGCTTCCTGCTCCCACTGTTCTCAGAACCAGGATTCCCAGTCTCAGCCCCGTAACATTCCAGCAGCTTCCCAGGACAGGCTCTTCAGCCCACAACCCACTTCAGTTCCTTGCATAAAGCAGTAATATTTTCTTNTGTCTTTTCTTAATTGCTGTCATTTACCTTTGCTGAAATGCCATGCCTAATCTGGCAAAACCAACTTGAAGAGCAGTCCAACTGCCCACAGAGGCCCTCCAGCTTCCTGCTCCCACTGTTCTCAGAACCAGGATTCCCAGTCTCAGCCCCGTAACATTCCAGCAGCTTCCCAGGACAGGCTCTTCAGCCCACAACCCACTTCAGTTCCTTGCATAAAGCAGTAATATTTTGTTGCTAGGTAGTATAGCTACTTTATATATAAAGTAGCCATATATATAAAATTT